>JAUYWV010141223.1:0-10565 GCA_032274565.1 Nematoplana nigrocapitula | reverse complement strand
GCTAAATGGCAGGTAAGTAGAAATCACCGCAGTCGAGACATACATAACGTCTATTTTTAAATTTAAATCGTATCTCTATATATGGCTATATATGGCCATCTCTGTGGTTATGAGCTATTGATTAATTTCTGTCCATGCCAACAAATTGATGACGCTGTATAACAGCGTTGGCTGTGAGCTATTTTAAAATTAGATATGCGAAGAATTTAGCTATGTACAGAATAAGAAACTTTCGGATAATTTAATTCAAATAGTGTATATAAAATCATTACGCTGCTGACCTTCGACTCTGGAAATGCTGGGGAGATACCACATTTTCGACATGTCTTGCACGGCTTTCAGGGAAATGCTCTGGCCGTGGTGCTGTTGCATATTCTCGGCAAGTAGACCACCACCGTCCACCGAACTCCCCATGCTGTCCGTTCCCGACTGGCCAAAACTGCCCCCGGGAGAGATCGGCTGCTGGTAGGGATGAGCTGTGCAAAGAGGAGTAAGTATTTTAGTTACAGTAGTTAACAAACAGTACATGGCACATTTATTCAGTGAACTGTCGAAAGTCAGATATTCATATTAGAAATGTGTGAAGATATTTAGAATGACTGTATTCACACGGGACAATAATACACTCCTAAAAATGCTGAGTACCACTGAGAAATATACTTATAAAACAAAATCGACTGTCAAAGATGATTATTTTTGTAACACAGTATCTTTATGAAATAAGCAATAACAAGAAAAAATTGACCTCGATTTCGCAATGCTTGAGATACGCTCATCGGGAGAAGGTTAGCTCTGTGGAAACCTTTCCTTTGGATGATGTGGGGATGGATCAGCAGGGATTACAGATCTCCTCTGAACACAGTGCATGGAATGCTGAATGGCTAACCTATTTTAACATATCCTGCTGCCTCTGGTCATCCAAGTTCTTTGCCAGATTGAGTACGCTGCGGTGCTCCAGGATGATAACGCCCGACCCATCATTCCACAGACGCAGGAGCCACCTGCACGTTGTGGTCAACAAGACGATCCGATTTCAATCCTCTTCGGAATGTGTGGCGACTAAGCTAGGGTGCAGAGTATGGGAGAATCACCCTCCACCTGGCAATCACCTTTAGCTTCTGGATAGACTCCAGCAAGAATGGGACAGCATTCTCCAAGTCTTCGTTGGGCGGTTAGTGAACTCCAGCGATACCTTCTACTGATGAGCGTATCTCAGGCATTGTGTACCTCGCTTTGGTAGATCAAATTTCTGGTTGTTATTGATTGTTTATGGAGATAATGTGTTACAAATCTTTTGAACTTTGACGAAATAGTTTTTGTTTCACAAGTGTATTTATGTATAAGTTGTCCTTACCACTGTATTTTGAAAAACTATTCTAAATATGCTTAATTTTCGATCATTTTTATTACGACGCTCTATCTAGAACACATAAAATGTACAACACATTTCTAATTTATTTAATTCGATTTTGCATTATTTGATATTTTAACTCACATGTAAAATGCAGACTTTAGTTTTGGCTCCAGGTGCGCTAACATGGACAAAATTATACAGCTGTCATTAATTTGTAACGAAAGTGGTTTTTAATTAAAATTTGAAAACTGAAATAACATGTTGACAAAGAAAATATTTTATTTATATATACATACTGCAAATATCCACAAATCATTAATACTGAAAAGTTTTAACCTTGCAATTTTAATTAAGATTGAAAATTTACGAAGCAGTTTGCTTTTACATAGATGAAAATTTGTAAAAAGAAATACTTGTCGTGTGACAGAAAAAAAAATGGTTGTCTCTGCGACTAAAGTTGCTCCTCGACAGAAAAACAAATCAATTAAACATAAAACATCCAGACACAAATTGAGTTTATCAAATCAGAAAAAATGAAAGAATATTTATGGTTCACCCACCGAGATTCAGGTAGCCAGGGGAATATAGAAAGCAACAGAGCGTATGAAAGGGTAAAAATAAAAGCGATTTGAATCAGAAAATGTGAAACAGCAGCTGACAGGACAAATTTTGAGATTTAGATGAATCAGTTCGATAGCTGGTGTGTCAAAGATCCAATCGAGATGACCATGATAATATCTCGTCGTGGACTGAGCGGAACCCCTGTCCTTATCTAAGGAAAGCGGTTCTAACTACTCATTCTACAGTTGGTAGTCAGAAGAAAACAGAAGCGGAATAAAAAATAAGCCGACAGTGAATATAATAATGAATAAAATAACGAAAAAATACAAAGACTAAATTAAAATTAAAAGGCAAGAAGAAGAACAAAGGAAGACAAACAAAACAGACAATTTGGGGAACGAAAAAGAAAAAGTAAAAAGAATCAAAGAGGGCGAAGAAAAAGTTGAAATATGAGAGACGAAAAAGAGAAGACTACGAAGATGGACGATAAATCAATGTGTTTGAAATATAATAAGTTAATCTGCTGAAATGAATTCTGTGATTAAGGCAAATAGATTTGAGTACATCAACTAGAGTAGATACGCGCACCAAAACATGCAATTTCGGTTTGGGGTGCTTGGTAAGCAAAAATCGCATAAAAGCTAATATTTAATTGCGCTTAATTTTTTGCAAAATGACAACTAGCTGCTATAAACTGTACATAAGACAAACTGAAACAAGAATGTTCTATCATTGTATTATTTATTGAATATTTTATTATGTCTAGAAATTCTACTGTTATTTTTAAAACAGAAAATCGTCGCATCTGAATGGCCGAAAGGGCAATCAATAAATTACACTAAAATCATTTATCTTAAATAGAAGTGTCTACTCTAGTATACCTATTCCAATATCTTTGGATTAAGGTGACCCAGAAATCAAGAAATCGTAACAAATCAAAATTTAATTATTTTGTCAAATAACTCGAACTTTATCATTTATGTCCGAAATACGTTCTCTAGCAGTAAATTCGGCTGCTGCCCTGCACACTGATGAATATGAATCTCAAATAAAGTTAAAATACTATTTTTAAGTCAAAGTGAAAGACAAAATTGTCTAAAAGGCATTAAGCCACGTCACCTACTGGTAATAGACAGGGAGACATGTTAAAGGGTTTAGAAGTGGTGCACAGAAGGCACGATTAGCAGAAACCGAACGATCACATGGCAGTCATGTAGACAACAAGCAAATAAACACGAACATGGGTCATCAGTGCGAATGTCAAAATCAGATAGACCGTCCTCCAAACGTAATCACTGCTTGTTATGATACAACGCATTTCTACCGAATTGGAAACGATGCAGAGAGCTATGCTACATACCAGGTCCATTGGCCGCATGACTCTCGTAGCTTGATTGCTGGCGCACAAACCCTCTGAAGTGAAAGAAGACATTGCAATGGAAACAAGATGACAATTGTTAACTACATATCTGCACATCTTACTGTTGGTGCTGTTCGTTGTGACCGGCTACGGTACCTGAGTGTACCAGGACGCGATGTTGTTGTTGTTGTTGCAGTATCGATGAAGGTGAATGATCGAGTCCGGGGGTTACAGCTCTGGTACCTAAATGGTCGTATTCGAAAAAGTACAACGTATATTAGATTATTATACATAGTAGGTCTGCCACCTCAAAATAGAATTAGTTAGGTGTGTGAGAGATGACTATGTCATTGGAGAAGACCAAGTAAATGGCTAAGAGGGGGAGCTTGTAACGCAGACCCGAAGCAACTTTAGTCAAGATAGTAGGTTGGTTTAATCGGCACTTAAGGTTCAAGATGACGTGGAGGTAGATCTACTCTCAGGCAGGTCGGCGAAACGTGAATTCAAACAAGACAGACAAAAAACGCAGAAAAGCGACCAAACTGTAGACCGCTGATAGGCAGGCAAAGGGACTTGACTTGGCGCATGTTGCCATGTTTTGTCCTAAAAGAGCCGTGTACTACCTCTTCGGAGGAGGAACACTCACGACTAATATTCTGACCTAAACGTACACAGCTGCCATTCAGACAAACAGAATGGAATGCCCACATTTTCCATCTCCGGCTTCACTTTCTTTTGGTTGGACATTTTGTTGAAGATACGAAAGGAAAGCAGCGTTTAAAGCATCTCACCACCCGTCAACCAGGTCTGCAGCATCCCAACCGCCAGAATTTGACACCCGGCCGGTCGTCTTAATCACAGTTTTAGTATTTTTTGTTCTTGTCCGACCTCTGCAAAATCTGTGACCTTCTTAATACTCGCAGTACTCTATGTTGGTGTTCGCAACTATACAGGAAGATGGCCACGTGAAGGTTCAAGCCTACCGAACTCCGTGATGAGAGGGGACCCATTTGATTTTAGACAGATGAAAGAGAAGAGAAGATTAAAGAATGCGGGCTACTCATTCTATATCTAGATGGTGTGTCGCTAAAATGATAAGTCCCAAGACAGAAAGTGAAAGCCGACCTTGGTTGGTGAGCACCTAGCAAAAGAAGGAAAATCGCCTTCCTTTCGGAATAGTGAACATTATTTCCGGCTGCAAATAAAATGTGTATTTTAAGAGTGTAGATGTGTCGGCTACTACATTATATAGCAAGAAAATTCCTCAGCGGTGAAATACTACTGAAATACTTTGCAGCTAGTAGTACCAGAGGATAGTCTTGGTATGGACTCATCAGCAGTTCACACTGGGTTATTTATGTACTACTGGTTGTAATTAAGTTAAGTAGTATTTTCTAGGTGAAGATACATTTCTGACGTCTTCATTTGCAATAAGTATTTAGGACACTGATTCTAACCGTCAGTTGTGTCTATTTTGCATCTGATTTTGGCCTGTATAGATCGGAAAGTCAAAGCTAATGGGCAAAACCTTTTTATTGTGTTATTTTTATTATATGTATGCACAGTCTATTTATCTGCTTTCAAAATCTATGTTAAATACGATTTCTTCCGGATATATATTTTCACAAATCAATTGTATGTTTTTCCAATGCCAGGAATAGTCCAATGTTAAACAATTCCCATCAACCTAGTCGTACGAAGAGAATGTTTTTTACTATAGTAGCTGTTCACGATATACTATCCAGTCTAATGTGCAATGAAGGCCATACTGATTACAAAATCAATTGTCACACTGTTTTCGTCTTAATTTTTTTTCTAATCACTACACGTCAAGATTTCTACTTGATCTACGCGTTTCCTTACACTACAAAAAACATTTGTAAGCTTAGTACCATAAATTGCTACTCCTAGAAAATATAGTAATATATATGTGAGCCAATATAACAACAACCGAATCAGTAAAGTTCAAAGCATAATCTGTCAGTCATTTTAAAAGGATGCATAAAAGATGACAAAGAATTCGTACAATTGTACACACTTTCCTCAAAGCATCCAATAACACAAATAAGCGCCATTTTGATCCAGTAGTCTACTGATTTTATACACAGTTTTAAAAGTCAGGCATAAACGGACTACAAGATGTGCTTAAAATAAAAAAATCTATAGATTTACTAAAGCAGTTACTGGCAGAGAGTCCTTTGTCTCACATTATATGATCAGACACCACGTTCGTCGGCGTTTTGTCTTTAAGGATAATGTAATTATTACCAAATTTATGTGGATAAACAAACAGATATTGAGATCCACATCTTTTAGAATGCGTTTCAGCAGATTTCTCTAAGTTTTGCCCAGGTATACATATATAAAAGAAAAATACTGTGGTTTAAAACCTTTCCTTATTTACAATACGGCGGCTACCATCAAGAGGCAATGTCTTTTCTAAACAGTAATGAACAACATGCACAATGAAACAATATAGGATTTAGATTTTGACTAGGGTTGTTTGCGATGACTCAATTTCTCATTGAAATTTCTCTTGAAAACAAGAACATTTATTTCAGTAACGTTTCAATAATATATACTTGAAATACTAACAATGTACAGTAACTTCCTTGAAAGCGACTTCGAATCAATTTTAATCTTTAAACGAATACCAGAAAGAAACATTAATGGATTGTGAGGTTTAGCGATGTACTCGGGTTTCCTGAAGACCACTGAGAGTGTTTGACAATAGTGATAACAACGTTAATCATAAAGTTTGCTGAATTTTCTGACCAGGAAAGGAATTTTTACAAAAACCTTTATTAAACAATTTTTTTCTAACTTCACCACCAATATCAGTATAAATGTGTACGCATATTCACAATTAGATTAATTACGCATATGATGATATTCGCTAAATTTTTGCAAAACTTCTACGTAGTTTTGATTTTTAGATGACGCATTTATCCCCGTAGATTTCCGTCATCATGGTAGGAATTCGAAGGATTAGGTTTCCCTGACCATAAATATCCTGTGTGTGCGAAACACCAGAATAAACCTGGCAAGACAGATTGGACGGAATACTCAGAAAGCGGGCAAGAAAATTGGGATGAATTATTGTCAAAGGGGAAATAATGTGAAAACCTTTCTTTAAAAGAATTTAATCGATACTTATCTTTCCTATTTCCTGTATAACTCGAGGGATTTTATATATCGCATCAAATAATACGGTTTTTCTTGTCATATATGTAAACAGATGTCAATACTCGTTAACAAGAACCGGTATATCCGTTGACGCGTCCTCGATCCAATAGCGAAAAATAAATCGCAGGCCACAAAAAAATCGCAGGTCAAAAACTGTTTGCCACGAGGACAAGAGAAATCCTGAGCATTTTTAGTCTGTTAATATTGCCTGGAACAATTCCCCAGCTACAGTACCTCGTAATTAAAACTATTAGAGCTTTCTCCTCCGTGTGTAACGTCACCTAATATCTGCCTCTTTTGCTCTGTCGGGTGATTGATTTCAAAGAGTCAAAGTAACGTCGCTTATTTGTACCTGCTCAGCAAGAGATGACTCTTCTAAAGAACCGAGGATTACTCTGACATCACTATGGAGGGATGTCAGGAGTTTATAACGAACCAGAACTTCGTTGATATCTGCACCAGTATCTTCGAGTGCGACTGCAGGTTTTTCGTCGATCAGTGAAAAAGTTTGCAGTGGGGATTGGAAAGCCTCGAATATGGAGCGTTGACTGAGGTATTTGACTGCTCTCTTCAGCAGATCGACAGACAGCTTCCTCTTGGAAGCCAGACGACGTCGTAAGGTAGAGCTGGTCTTGCGTGCACGTACATGGTTCGACCAATGGTGATATTTGCGATGTCCATGTTTACTTTGAGGGTTTCGATGGATTCACATTATAAAATCCTGAGATTTTCACAGCAACGTGTCTCATAACACTTTCTTCCTTTGCCATTGCATTAAACAATACGTAAACAAGGACTTGAATCACTAGATCTTCTCCATACCTATCAGTACGTAAACAAGGACTTGAATCACTAGATCTTCTCCATACCTATCAGACAGCAAGTCACCAACAAGACTAACATGCTGAGAAAACTAGCTATCTCTGATCGAACATTAGGAAAGGGATCTGACAAAGTTCTGTTACATTTTAATGAAAATGAATGCTGCTTTTATACCTACCACAAAACTCTGTCAAGCCCGAGAGTTTATATCAAGGGAAGAAATTAATAATAGCGCAAATCACAAAGTTCACAGTATAAATGACACGGCAATACCGGATGCTACACTTTCAATATTGTAACATTTTGAAACAAATCCCAGGTAAGCAGAAGAAAATCGCAAATCGCAGGACTTTGCCAAAAAACGCAGAGAGATTAAAATCGCAGTCTGTAGCAACACTGAAAGTTTCCCTCCTCCAAACTAAAATCAACTTCGAACATAAGCGTTACATACAGACATACACCTTATTATAGAGCATCTACAGTAATACCCGGAGCCGATCCTGCCGAAGTTCTCTGCAACGTATTGGCAGCTGATTGGCTGGCAGGCTCCAAGTCCTGAACTCCTTTACCAATCGGTTGGAGGGTAATGGTTTCGATCTCTTCAATCACTTCCGTGGTGGAACGTTCTGCGGTTTTCTGTATAGAGAAAGCAAAATCTATTTTATTACAATTGCTTGACATCTTCTAGTCTTTCAATCATACAGGAAAAATCCATGGCAATCGAAAAATAATTTTAATATGAAAACTGAGAACAGAGTCGAAGAATTTAAACATTTTATATCAAACTTTCCCGACCGATTTTGGACCAGATTGTGTTCCTTAATTTCTCTCTATCGTGTCGTTCGGTGCCTCCCAAATAGAACCTTCGTAGATCAGCCATGCCCTCCAACGTACAATCCAAGTGCGATCAATCAGCACCTTCTGACTTTTAATGTTTGTAGTGGAAGCACAACCTAAATATCGAATTAAGCGTTTGACTGGGAACTACATAAACTCTTGATCAAGGTCCGAACTTTACTGATTAAAATGAGAAAAACATTTGCATCAAATATTTCTCTTAATAGTAACGGTGAATCTTTCTTTCTAAAGTTTTATTTAATTTCGTAGTTCTTGTTTCAAACAATCAATTTTATTATTTTTTGTTGGAAAGTTTTCTTAGAAAGATAGGGATACTTTGCAAATCGATTTGGTTTTCATTTTCTTCTTAAGATTATTTATTCTAATGTCAACACTTTACTGAATCTAGAAAAAGATTCATAATAACGTGTTCAACCTTACCAAACTGATCTGATAGACAGATACTAAGTACCTTGCATTTCACGCTTGTCGATTGGCCTCATTACTTTGTAAGAATTATAAACTTGCACATGACAAAAGCCGAAAGAAAATAATACAGTATAATACACCAATAATTCTGAAATCTAAAAACAAAACAAATTTATTTAATTAAATAGTTAAATAAGGTTTTCATATCTCACAATAAGAAAAGAGGTGTCACCCAAGATTCCGGTATGTAATCAAAAAAGATATCATGCATAAAACAGCGTAAGACCAGTACTATTAAATAAAAACTGCAATCTTTAAAATAAAATAGAAAAAACACACGTGTTCAGTTGTTGTATGTTGACTGTGATGTTGTTGCTGCTGCTGATAAATTTGCTGTTGGAGTTGTTGGTGCAGCTGTTGTTGTTGTTGTTGTTGTTGCTGTTGATGATGATTTACTTTCATTTGCTCCCTATGCGCCGAGTAACCCACCGAATTTTTCAGGCTACTGCTCTCGTATTCTACGGTTTCTTTGATGTTAGGATCTGAAAATGATAAATAAAAAATGATTATAAGTATAGCCGATTTAAAAACGTAGCTGTCTGTCATTTTGCATGTTCTTTCAAACTGTTTAATTTAAAAAACCGATATAAAGATGTAACACAAAATAAACATAATTATTTCTTATTCAATGCCGGATACAGATGACCATAAAATGACATTGAAATAGTGTATAGTGCATCTTGCTTTTGTCTTGATTTGTACACATATTAGAAAAGTCGGTAGGCATAATAAATTCCAACACCAGTCTTAGTCCCCCATTGCCAATAAGAATAACCATGCAATATATGAATACAACTTGAATAACATAATACACATAGGATAACTGTATAGACTGGGATATCACAATTTTTTGTTACAACCCTGTTAAAAATCTATAATTGGGAGAAACAATATAAGCCAAATATTAGAGAGATTTTAACTACTGCGCGTACTAAAAAAGAATCAAATTTCAGGACTAATATATTTTAGTTGATTCTATTTTTAAGATAGTCTTTAGATAATGCATCATATTAAAGGTCAAACCTCAGAAGTACAAAAACAAGTTCACAGCAATTACAGTTTCAAATCTTTTCAAAAAATTAAACAAATTAAAAATTCAAACAGCGCCGATACTAATATAGTTCCTGGGGAATTAAACTTAGTACATATACAAAATTATTTATTTTTAAACAAGTCAATACTTTAAGTACAGCTATACTGTAAGCTACAATAGTCCCTGAAAAAAATCAGTAAATAAAATAATCATTAAAAAAGCATTTCTTGCGAAAACGTCCGGACAAACTGCGAATATAAATGCGTGTTGCGAGTGGGAAACTTCACCTGATGCTTGCGCGTCGTACACTATGCGAGGTGTGCCCGGAGCGGCCATGTTAGAATGGCTGTAGGCAGCGCGTATTGGTCCTGGAGGGCTTCGATTCAGATCGCTGGCATCCACGGGAAAACTGCCATCTCGAATAGCTTCGCGTAGCAGCCGAAAATATATGGAAGTATTACTATTTATAGCCAGTCACAATTTCCTCAACTGTACGTATACACAGGCGATACTTTTCTTTTCCTTTGAAAGACATACAGTGTGGTGTTTTTAGATTTTCTGCCAAACAATGGGAAATTAATAAGAATCAGCTTTTAGGAATTCATTTAGCAGAAATCTAAAAGCCATACTCACTGCCTCATATAAGATGGAAGAATTGTGTTAAAAATCTCTAATCACTACACGTCGAGATTTCTACTTGATCTACGCGTTTCCTTACACTACAAAAAAACATTTTTAAGCTTAGTACCATAAATTGCTACTCCTAGAAAATATAGTAATATATATGTGAGCCAATATAACAACAACCGAATGAGCAAAGTTCAAAGCATAATCTGTCAGTCATTTTCAAAGGATGCATAAAAGATGACCAAGAATTCGTACAATTGTATACACTTTCTTCAAAGCATCCAATAACACAAATA
>JAUYWV010141212.1:0-10565 GCA_032274565.1 Nematoplana nigrocapitula | reverse complement strand
GGTGAGAATTGGGCTGGCAGAGAAGGGAATGTGCAGGAGATGCGGGGAGGTGGAGGAGGATACGGAGCATGTGTGGGAGTGCGATGCCTGGAGTAGTAAGAGGGCGGAGCTGGAAGTGAGGGAGCTCATGCGATGTGTGGGGAAAACCCGTGGAGGCGAGGAAGTATTGGAAGTGGTGGAGGAAGGTACGACTCAAGGCCTGAAGATGACGACAACGACAACAACAGCAACAGCTCTGCAATCAGTAAGAAAAGATGAGCATTTTGAAGCTTTTTCACCAGAGTGACAATGGAGGCAAACAATATCAGCGAACGCAATCCTCCAGTCCTGCCAAGAAAGCGCCAAGCTCCAAGGAAGCTGGAAATTGGTGAATCGGAACGGACACATCCGGAGACGGTTAAAGAACACTTCCGCACTCTGTACTTCCAAGCGCTGGACTGGATGGGTGAAACGATCCAACGTCGATTTACCTCAAAATGCTTCCAGACTCTGCTGCACATGGAGAACCTCCTTGTTTGGTCAATCAAGGGGGAGCCCAGTTGATGAGGAGAAAAATTTCATTGAAGAAAAATATTTTGATGATATTTCAATAGACATGTTGGATGCTCAGCTCAATATTCTCAAGTCCATATGGTGTCTGGACTGTCGATTGGATCCGCTCACGAACTCCTGACCTATATTCAGGATCTCTTTTCAGCTGAGGAGAGATTGATAAGTGAAGTGTTAACTGTGGCAAAGCTAATTATGGTGAATCCTACAATGACAGCGTGAGCCACACACAGTTGAGCACTGGCTCCTGTAGTGTCCGACCACGTTAAACGCCAAGCAGGAGATTTTTGGCGACTGAAGACTTGGCTGTGTGATAGAATGACTGCCTGCCGTTTCACTACTCTAGCTGTTTTGCAGTCTCACAAGCAGAGGTGCGATGAACTCGACCTAGTGAAAATTACAAACATTTTTGCTCTAAATAATCACAGCACGTTTCTGTCTTTTGACAATTTTTAAAAAATGTTTTCTTGAATTTTTTATAAAACCTGACTGGATGTTAAACTACTGTACAACTATAGTTATTTTGATTTTGCTAACAGTTCAACTTTTGCATCTTATATATATCCTACTACATATTGAGTTGTCAATTCAGTAAATTAATTCATGGTTCCAACTTCCATAGTTTTACCTAAGGGTGCCTTTTAATTTAGGGTGCCCTTTTTATCTTGGCCCCCCAAGACGAAAATCATGGCGCGGTCCCTGCGTTAATAAAGAAATTGGATATTTAGTGTGAGAGGCGCAAGTAGGCCTAAGTTTTCCTTGCCGAGAACGAAATATAATTTTGCGCCGGCCCTGCGCACAAGTACCCTACCCTATACTCATAGTCTGTACTAAACTTCTATGTCGTACAATGCAAGCTAGTAATTAATGTTAATGTATATGAAATCCTCCAAATCTTCTAAATACTAAATTCAAATTTTCTTTACGGTAAAGTTAACTTTTCGGATAGTTCCAAGTTGTATACTGAAATGGATATAAATCCTTAATTTTCATATAAATTAGAAAATTTCATTAGATTTTCGTAGAATAATTATTACACAAAAAATAAGAGTTTGAAGTTAGTGCATTATGAAGATTGTGCCAGGTGTGCATCATAATATTGATTATCACGTGACATACGGAATGGCGGTAGTATAAAATGCGCGATAACTAACAGCAGAGATTAGGCGAAAGTTTGTCATCTGGAGTGAACATCCGGGCGAAGGTTTGGTATCTGTGAAGGAGTTTTCCATCAAGATCAATGCCTGAGACTGAGACAACCCAAACAGAGCAGAGTAAGGGCCAGCCGACAGAAAAGAAGATCATAGGTATGAAAACATTTGTAATATGTCGTAGTTATTAGTATTACTATTAGACTATTTTGTGTTTATTTTGTCTTTATTTATTTAGCAACAAAAATTAGTGGAAAGGTGAAGTGGTTCAATGTCAAATGTGGATATGGATTTATAAATCGGAATGACACACAGGATGACATATTTGTTCACCAGGTAATCAGTTTTGATTATTTCAATCATATAATTTCTTGTTAGAACTAGAACTAGAAGTATCTATAATTATAAAGTATTGTTTTTGTTGAAGTATATATCAGATCAGTATATAATATTACTAAAATTTTGTAATATATATTTTAAACTTTGTTTGCAATGAAATAAATAAAAATTAAAATATCATATAATAAAACCTACAATATTAATAAAAATAAAATATTAGTAGTAGTACCAGTAGTACTATTGATATATTTCTTATTAAAATAAACCTTTTTATATTGTTTTTACTTTTATAAATATATATTAAATGTAATCAAATATAAAGAATTTTATATTATTATTATGTTTACCTTTTTATAATACTTATTATAATTTTTAATTCCAAAATGGCTTATTTAAAATATTTCAGATTATTACAATTATTTTACTACTTGAATTTCAAATCTCTTTATGTAATTAACTAGTACTTAACATTTCATAATAAAATCCTAATAGTAATACTAATGTAATAGTAATAGTAATATTTTAATTTATTAGTGAAGTAATTTAAAAAAAATTCAAATAAATATAAAAATATATTGACTTTCTACTCTAAAAGACATGAGATGAATTGCTAGATTAGAATTGAACATTAAAAATAATTATAAATGATTTTTATTAATATTATTTACTCTTATACAAATGTCAAAAGATATGTTCAAATCACAAATGGTTTTGTTGTAGTTTAACAATGTCAATAAACTTTATAGTATAGTTTCAATTTTGTAAAACATTTTCTATAACCAAAAAATACACTTTATAGTTTATATTTACTAAATATACTAATACTGCCATACTGTCAGTTATAAAAAATTAATTAGTTTATCTATCTCTTGACTATATTGTCTTTGTATTAATGAATAATTAGTTATGTTTAATCATTCTTTTGTATTCATTATGATTCATACTCAGTCTGTGCTAACATGTAATTAGACTGTTTTAGTTATAAATTTGTGATAATGACAATGTAGACAAATATTACAAAATGAATACTAACTGGTTTGTATAGGCTAGTTTACAATTTCACAGATCATTCTTTCTAATATGAATATAATTCGGGACAGCATTTGACTAATAATGTTGCACCTATCAAAGTTTTTCGAGTTCACATAACTTTTTGTCTAGGTGGTCCTTTTATCATTAGACTTTAGTTCAATTCAAATATCTGGGATTGATTTTATATGAACCTTGATAATGTTTAGAACATGATCAATGAAAGTTTCAATAAAAAATAAAATTGCTTTACTTTTAAGTTTAAACCAAAAGAAACTTGAGAGGTTGTGTCTGGTATTATATAAGTGTCTCTTACTTGAATCGTACACCATCGACTTTGATCTTGAATGGAAGTGTTTAGTAATTGAGTGGTTAACAATAGTTGACTCATCGTGCTCGTTATTCAATTTCTCAATACATAATCAGAATGCAGCACGGACACTTGTTTGTTTGAGTTTTGATTTCAGTAAGCCAGCAGATCTTTTCTGAAATTGTTTTGTGCGCAGACTGCCATTCTGAAGAACAACCCGCGCAAGTGGCAGCGCTCAGTTGGCGATGGAGAAGAAGTGGAATTCGATGTGGTAGAAGGTGAGAAAGGCCTGGAAGCTGCCAACGTGACCGGACCCCAGGGCACGGCAGTCGAAGGCAGCAAATATGCGGCCGACAAGCGCCGTTATCGATCGCGCTCATTTGGGCGGGGGCGAGGTGGCCGTGGATTGAGGCATATGGGTGGTGGCCGAGGTCGCAGCGGTCGTGGTCGCTCACCCCGGTCTCTGGGCGACAGCGAGGATGAAGAAGACGCCGGTCCGGAGGGAGACGCTTACAGCGAGGGGGGGCGGTGGGGAGGAGGTGGTCCACTACCAAGATCGCGGCCCTATTTTCTCCGTGGACCGCCGCCGCCGAGGAACTACTACATGGACAGACGACACCCACCACCGTTGTCACCCAGAGACGCATACATGTCCGACGGCTACGGTCCGGGGCCTCTTGTGGGATTTCGAGCTGGCGGAGGGGTTCCTCGACGGAGATTCTTCGGTTCTGCAGGCTATGGGGCCGGGAGAGGCACTTACGGCAGCTACCCGACGTCCAATCGACGATATGATGGCCCTCCGCCAATGGGATCGCGAGGTGGGCGGGGTCTGCGCGGAGGTCGGGGTTTGCGCGGAGGTAGAGGCAGAGGGCGAACCGGCGGACGACCTAGGGTTCGGCGAGATAGCATAGAGCGCTGCTCGGACCAAGGGGACGATGTGAGTATTACTGGCGCAATTTTGACACAATTCTGCGACTTGACGCCTCAGGGCTGTCCTCATTAGTATTCCCCTTTTTTCCTTAGTCAGTATCAGATGAAAAGGTAATTTGCGCAGCGTTTTTCGGTTGTTAAACCAGTTCATTCATTTGTTTTCTGTTTTACCAGCGCTGCTTCGTCAGTGGCAGTGAATTTCTTGCAAGTGGGCAGGTTTACTGCCACCCGGAGCCGATAGCAGAAGACTGCATCATAAAATTCGAGAGAAAATATATGCTATGGATTAAATTCATCGACACTTGGATTGTTTAACCATATGTAAAATTCTGCAAATTGGAAAGCAGTCACCGAGCAGTATCGTTGTCTTGCCCCAAATTCCGAGAGGCCATGCTGTAGATAAATGTTTATTTTAATGGAATTTGTCTGTTTGAGAGGACGGACTTTTTAATCTGACAGTAATGCTTGTCGAACTCCGGCGTACATTGGTTTGTTTTCGTAAATTAGTAGCAGAGAATATCATAACATAATATATAGAGAAAAATTTATTATATATTTGATTAAAATAATTTACCGAGAAGAACATAGCTCTTTGTTGGTTTATATGACACTTTGATAACCGTAACAGAAAGTCTGAAGTTTTAGTTCCCAAATAAAGTAATCTTCAAAGTCATATCGTTGATTGTTTGTCGGCATTTGTAGAACTTTTTGAGCCTCCAAAGTTTGTAAATCAGCCTTTTGAGCTTATTGTACATAGCGTAAAATCTACTCAAATGATTTTGAAGAAACTTTATGATGCGCCTTCTGAGTCTTAGGTCCCGACCGGCAAATTTCATAAGTCAGCTAATTGTAATTTAAATATGGATACCATCAAACTTTCTTAATTATCTTTAAATTTGGTAGCCACGTTTTTTTAAGCAAAGGGAATCTGTATGTACAAAGATTTCGGGCAGTCCAGTGTAATAGCTGCCTGCTATCTGTCTGTTTAGCTCTTAATTTCTCTTCCCCCGGTAGGCTATTGATTTACACAACAGAAGAGCCTATAATATAATCTGAATCCGCCCAGATTATGTGTCTCGCGTGCAGCAGTTGTTTTGTCAGCCAACACACCTATATTGGCTGACTGCCTGTTATTCAATTTCTCTATCCCCCTGCCTTGCTTTGATAGCGTGCAGCCGAAAACGCTCTATAATCTGGCTGACCGTAGATTATGTATCTTCTACAGTAGATGTGTGCCTTGCGAGCGCTTACTGACAGTCTAGTTTTTGTATTTAGTTTTATTAGTATTTTGGGCGCCGCGACAGGTCTTTTGGTTGATGGCGCCTATATGAAATTGAATTCATACCCCTAAGAAATGCTTGTTGAACTGTACATAGGCGCTTATATCATAATCTATACAAATAAGCGAGATGTATGTGTGTGTATGTATCTGAAAACGCTTTCACGCAAAGAGCGCTTGACCAAATTGCTTGAAATTTAGTGCGTAGCTGCACATTTACGGTGTCGAGGACATAGGCCAGGTTTTGTAATTAATAAACATGTATTAAAACCAGGTAAAAACATGCAATATTAAAAAAACATACTACGATTTTACTTTACTAATAAATTTGAGAGTAGTATGCCTCGGAATTTATAAATAAAATTTAACCGTAGTATGTTTTTTTTAAAATATCGCATGTTGTTTTCTGATATTTTATTGCCGTATGTATCCCCCGAGCGAAGCCGGGACCTCCGCTAGTACATAATAACTTTAACTATAATATATAATTTATTTTTTACTTTATGAACGTTATAATTTAAACGATATAATTATTTCTACATGTATGATGTAAAACATCCATGAATCAAATAAATTTTAAAGAAATATCTGCTATGATTTCAACTATTAAGATTTTTATAAAACTCTATTACTACTAATTAATTACTATTAACTATTGGCTTTATAAAACTTATATTAATTTGTGGTCATGTTTGAAAAAAGTTAATGCCTGCTGAAATATAGGCACCTTTATCAAAAGTAAATTCATACCCCTAAGAAATGCCTCTTTTTCTGTAATCCTGGCGGCGGCATGGCCGCCTATATCGAGAATAAGCGACCCCATTAAACTTTTCTAAATCCTGGCGGCGGACATGAGTGTGACTCATTTACTGTTTTATTTTATAGAAAAAAATAAAATTCTTTTTTATTTAGAGAATGATCATTTTTTAAAAGTCAGTCAGATTACTTTAATTTTATGTATCAGCTGCGCCCCTATCTGTATGAAGGTATGTGTGTATATGTTGGTGACGCTTATCATCAAAATCGATTTTTGTAGGAATTTGAAATTGATTTTAGTTGAATCTTGGTATGAAAATAATTAAATCAAGCAGACATTGAAGCATCCGTGCTTCTTTATAAAAGAGTCTGTCTGTCGGGTGGAAGGGAAGGAGCAAACGACGCATCGTTATTTAGTACATTTGAATTTTTTGTTTGATTAACTAACTTCTATTGACAGTTGCTAATATAGAGCTGTCTCTACAATAAATTTAAGTGATAGTAAAATTGCAATTTTTGGCAATCTTTATATCCATGACTATTGCATTGTACGACGACATCAAAGAAGTGGTTTATAAGATAACTCAAAATATAAATATTTTTAGTAATATACTGTATATTGTTTTATCTCTAGCTATTTTCTCTTTAATGTCTGTTCTACACTTAAACAATGCCAAATAGCAATATTGTGGATTGGATTCAACCAATTATTGAAAGATTTCATAAAATGTTTCATTTTGTACGAAGTAAGTTTATGTGGCCGTGATACTTATCGGTTATAATCTATTTAATTAATAAATATATCGGTTTTCATTTTAACATGTGTCTCGATATTGAGTGGCGATTCATCTACCAACACGTTTGGTAACCGTATGACTCTTTCCATTTGATTAAACCCTATTTTGCCTGTATTTCGATGTATTGCTTCACATGGTAGGTACCCTCTGATGAAGACAAGATACCCTGTGAATCCAAGGACGCAGAGTCCACCGTGGGAAATGAAGAGGTATGGTGTTTGTTTGAGGACTTAACCATTGTGGGATGACTATCTAGTGCACTCTATGCTAAATTGTAGATCTCGGAGAAGAGAGATGTCGTATCGGCAGCCTCTACCGCCGGTTCTACTGCGGGATTCCCAGGGGAGACGGAGGATAGCGGAATCTCCACTTTCTCAGAGAAGGACAATGTGAGTGTTGGTTAGATTAACATTTTTTAACAAATGGGTTTGTATTTAACTCTTAATGAATGGGGTTTATAGGATAATGGTTGTTGAATTTCAGTGAGAAATCAAACTTAGGTCTTTTCGTACATTGCGGTTGTGTACTAAGACACAAGACGAATAAGGAAAAATAGATCTATAATTTTTTATTTGATCGATCTAAGTTTTAGCTGAACAAATTTTGTTTTCAGTAATTCGTTTAGTTTATAAGAATTTAGTCATTTAACCCAAAATGCTTCCTTACTAAAATGAGATAATGATTACGAATATGACGTTACACCCAGAAAACCTATTCGACAGTATATTAAGAAGATCAATATTGCCTTCCATTTAACCTACTTATATAAACAAAAGCGTCGGTTATTTTCTACCTATTTGTGTTAACTTTGGTCGGTTTTTCGTCACGCTTCAGACTTCTGAGACCCCGATCAGCGTCCCCGTATCGTTGGATTCCTCCGGGGATGGCGATGAGACGGTCAAGGTAATGCTAGTCTTCCTGCGCTTTTGTTGATAGCCTGGTGTATTTGTGCTTTATATCTATCGTCAAGACGTCTGTTTCTATTCCGTGTGCTTTTTGTCGACTTCCGACAGCTGTTGGAATACCACAGAAACTCCGCATGTTATCATAATTCATCATAATCATTTTATCATTATCACTGCATTGTTTGGCACATTCTCACTTGGACTTTTCAAGCTGTTCTATAATAAATAATTGCCTTAAAGTATAACATCCATTGAACTATGGGCGTATAATATTGACCATTGAATTTCAAAATTGTATGTATTTTGTGTTGTAATCATTCCGATACATCCATTTTAATATCTGGCTCTAGCTTTTATTTGCTATTGTTTGCATTAAGGTATAAGTCAATTCACTGAAATCAGTATAGCAACATAATGCTCAATGTAATCTAACAAGCATTAGCTGTTAGCTGTGAAAATTTCACGATGAGGAAACTCATTGCAGTGAACCCGTAAAGTTTTCTTGAACACTAATAGCATATACTGTACTCGTGGTTGATGATCACCGCGAAGCTACGTTAGTGAATAGCAAAGTGTGTTTCAACCATCGAAATGTAAACCACTAAAAAAGTGATTTGCTTAAGTTTGTCTTGACGCGAGCGGGATTTGGCCAATAATAGGCGACGTTGTGTTTTATTCGCAATTATTGTGTAACCACATGATACAATAAAAAAATATTTAGTTTGTTGGAAAGAGCACATTTTGAATGTTTAGAGTATGTTTTCGGATTGTAAACATATAAATTTTACTAAATAAGTCAGGAGCATAAAAATTGTACCCTTTCAATTTTTTCCACTTTTGCATTCTAAAATAAGCGAAACAATACGTTTTCATTTTGCATTATATACTTTCAGTCACAGAGCATGAATATATATTGTATTGCAAAATAAAAGAATAGGTATCAACTATACTCTATTTATTGAAGTTTGTATATATATACGATAAATTGTTAGTTGATATTGTTATACGGCGTGGCTTGTTGCTGCCAGTTGTTTTATACTATTGATTTTTGTGTTGAACTTCTT
This sequence comes from Nematoplana nigrocapitula, assembly GCA_032274565.1. Classification (NCBI taxonomy): domain Eukaryota; kingdom Metazoa; phylum Platyhelminthes; order Proseriata; family Nematoplanidae; genus Nematoplana; species Nematoplana nigrocapitula. Next base: position 1,456 of record JAUYWV010141212.1, on the reverse strand, counting down.
GTCGGACACAGCCGTTCGATCGTCACCAAAGAGTAGAACTCACACTTGATTGAACTTTGCGTTGTTTTCTGTTCGGTATTTATAACCTGCCTTAGCTATTTAGAATTGTTCTATTAGTTCTTAGTTTGTACCGTGTAATTGATGGTTGTGCCGACCCTGGCAAGAAATAAAGTTTTTATTATCGCAACCATAAGATATATTAACAAAGTTATGTCGGTAGGCAAATATTCAAAACGAAACTTATTGATTTCTAAATAAATTACATAAGTTTGTTAAGCATTTTACAAATTATCCACTTATTAGAAGCTAAATTGATTGTTTTTTATTTTTGGTGCTGACGAATGTTAAAAACGATTTGAAGACAGCACACAGAAGGGTTTATAGTAATGTGAGGAAAGCTCGTAAAATGTGTTCGGTGAAATGTTTGTCGGCGGAAACAAAAACTGACCCGTAGCGTTACCTAATATTTTATTTAGAAATGCAATTACATATTAATGCTATATGACTGATTATCTATGCAAAATGAAAAGGTTACCTTTCGTGCATTTCATAATGCAAAAATGGAAAAAGAAGGTAAAGTAAAAATAATCGATATTTCTGCTGTTGATTTGTTTAGTAAAATTCAACTCTGAAAATATCCAAATGTGCTCTTTACAACAAACTAAGTATTATCAAGTTATATGGTTGTTTCTCTCATTTTATAACGCAAATCGCCGTTCTATTTATAGAACACGGCCTATCCTGTAGTTGGCCAAATCCCCTTTAAACGTTAGATGTCATCTCTATAGTTCTATCTATGTCTCTATGATTTCAACTGTATATACATTAACTGCTGGTAGCTCCCGCTTGCGTTGAACTACGTCAATGACCCGTTAAATTGCTTGTTTTAAAACTTGTTTTAGGAGATTCATTATTATCCTTGAAAATTTAATTTTATGTCCATGTGTCAACTATAATGACCACTACACTGGTTCGGATTTTACACTATAATTTTGCTTGGAATCTATTTATAGCACTATGATACGTTGTTTCGTAAAGCGATATTGAAGTCAACGCTTTACACGCTTTACACACCCGTATTCCATGTTATGGGAAACATCCGACTATAACACACAGTATTGAGTTTATCAGTGATTTCTAACGGGCTCTGGGATAAAACGAATTCCTCCCTCTGCCAATTAAATTTACTTATTACTATACGTCTTCTGTTACATTGATGACTGCTATATAATAAAATAAGATAATATAAGATAAATTTTTATTTGCCACCCGGACTTAATTAAACAAGTTCAGTAATAGATTAACAACAAATGGAAAGGGGATTTTGTTCGGTCAGGCTAACGGAATAACTATAAACAAGTAACCTTCATATATAAAAACAATTAACAGCTGATTGGGACGAAATAAACACAAAAGGCTGAAAAAATATAACTATAGAACAACAACAAAATAACAA
>JAUYWV010141201.1:0-10565 GCA_032274565.1 Nematoplana nigrocapitula | reverse complement strand
CCCAAACCAAGCCAGCAATCAAAACAAAACCTGGCCTATGTTACCCGCAGGGTTGAGGGGTCACTCATGCAAAATTTTCAGGTCCGTGAGGCGAACGGTCTGGGCGGCAACCCCAAACAGACAGACAGACAGATTGACTTCCTATATAAGATGCCGAACATACTGTAGGCTACTGCTCATGTTACATAACATCGAAAGAAATGAAAACTTGAAAAGAGAACTCCTGTGGAGACGTTGTGACACTGTTCTAATAGTAGGAAATTAAACCGCTGCTACGAGTACAGTACTGCAGTGTACAACCCTCCGTCACTAAACCGTTCTGAATCAGGCGGCAGAGTGCTGCTTTGCCGTCGGTAATGACATCTTGTTAACTAACCCGTTGTTATGCTGTGCGAACAACGTGTAGAAAAAAATGCGGTAGGGGTAAACACCGGCGGTAGACCCCACGGAGAGCAAGCGAGAGACCACCCCAGCAGCGTTCTCTGTTTTCTCTGTACCGATCGTTGTGAAAGATGGACGACGGAATACAGTTGAGGATGTGTATATGCAGAAGAGAGCAGTAGTCAGCGAGTTCAGTACAAGTTGCGACTGACATTTCACGCAAACAATTCAACTCAGTCATGCAAGGGGCTGGGGACATCCGCAGAGACCGACTACTAACCCCCCTCTCCGTCTTCTCTTTTCATCAGGAAATTGTATCGATTGATCCACTGAAAGACATGCCTGGATATGAGAATGAAGATGAATGTCCCCAAGGTTCTCCCCCCGCGCCACACTGCATACAATCCAAAATGCCAAAACAATTCCGCTCACCACCTGTTACTACAAAAAGTAAGTTAGAATAAAAGAAGAAGAAAAGGGCCTAGAAGGAAACAATACATCGAAAAACAAGAAAGATATTTGGATAAACCGGCGGAACAATCTCTGCAAGACAAAGATGTGCCGCAATCGCTACTAACTTGGTGCATTTGTCCTCTCACCAACTAAGAGAAGTAGAACGTGGCTTCCCTAAACTCAGACTGTAGTAGAAACTTGGGTGCTAATCCATTATACGCACCAGCCGTATAACCACCGTAGATCGATCAATCTGGTAAAATGTTAGCATATTTAAACAAATCAAAAGCATATAATCAGATACAGCTTCGCCACACTGACAAAGACAGAAATGTAATAAACACTCTTTGCAAACACTCACGCAATAATATTACAACTCTCTTGTTTAAGTATGCTAATATTTCACCAGTATAACTATGATGGTATCGAACCACATACGGTTGGTGTGTCAATATACGGTTATACGGCTAGTGAGTATAGCCTAATGCATTAGGTTCGAAAAGGGTATGGGCCATCTGGGTGTTACAATGACTTTATTAGTAATTATCTATCAAATAATATATATACTTTACTAAATATTAAAAAATCTCATCTAAAAGATATCAAATATGGAGTTCCCATGTAAATGTTCTGGGGCACCTTCTATTTAGTCTATATAAAATGACATTAAAATTCTAAGAAAAAATGTGACATGAATCTCTTTACAGATGATAATAGCCTCTTCTACTATGTTATAAATTGTAAACCATTAGAGGTTAAGGGCCAGCATTGCCATGAATGGCTATTGTGTAACAGATTAGCTCTGAACACAAAAAAACTAAAACAAGTACAGTAAATGTAATTAAATACATTGGGCTAATCATGCAAGACAACTTACATTGGGATCGTCACATCCAATCAGTTATTCAAAATTTAAAACTAATTTTCAAACAACTAAAAGATTTATACCAAAGAGCAAACTCACACTGGTATAAAAACAAAGAAAAATATTTTCAAAAATGAATTATGGTACTGAAAGCTGCAGTACAAAACATATTATAGGCTTATACTGAAAGTCAAAATACACTATTGTAATAATGTTAAAAGCCAAAGTTCTTTGGAACTAACAAAATACAAAAGTAAAAAACATTCTAAAAATAGATTCATTCATTATATTAACCAGACAAATGATCTCAATTAAGATATGAGCAAAAGCAATAGTCTCTCTCTTTTCTGTCCCCTCGGAGACGAGGATGGGATTATTGTTCATGTATCACTAGTACTAGGATATCTTATCATTATAAAACCAAAAATAAGATAACAGGGAATGCTGCAATTCTATGTAATGGCATTGATATGATCATCAAGAAAACTAGAAATGGCTTAAAAACATATGCCAAACTTACCAAATAGCAGCATTTCTTTTGGTTCCTGATACCCTCTCAGATTCTTACTCACGAGAAAAATAAATCTATTATAGTCATAGATATTGAGCCTCTGTAACCCTTCCCTACTGGAGAATTTGAATTAGAATAGCTTTAATCAATTCACAAACAATATGGCGGCCGAAATTCTGGTTTACCTAAATCAAGTATTTCTAAAACTTCAATATTTTCTACAGCAGTGTGCTTTAATTTTATATGTTATGTGTAGTTTTCAGCTTGACCAATATTGGAATTTAAAGAGCTAAAAAGATACTATGTCAAAATGGTCAAAAACTGGCACTACTGCACACTATAGCTTGGTATGGGAACTCTTCCTTTATACATTTTATGTGCATATACTGTATATATTGCCGTAATTTTAAGGGGTAAGCTGACTCTAAAACCTATAGATGAATGCTTATATTGTTTGTTGATCTATAAAACAAATGAATAAATATGTTGTTATACTGTAATTAACACACTTAGACGACATGAAATACGTGCAGTATATTGTTAAATGGGATAGCTTGTTAGGATATCTCTAATTACAGGTGTGTATATACTGTAAACGCATATTTCCTTAAAGACCGCAAGTTTCAACTTATTAATTTCAGACAAAATTACGCTACATATGCAACAAAAGCAAAACGTTTGTAAGCTAGCCAACGTTCCCTCCACGTATATAGCGCATCTCATACAGCAAACCGAAAAATCAATATATTTATTTAAATTTGATACTAATACGATATACATTTTTTTAGTTTTAAAGTGTTAGTCAGGAATCTTTATAAGGAACTGAACGTCCCTAATCGGGAACAACAATGAAAGCCGAAGAAAACAACACCAGTTTTGCGTGCTGGCTGAAGTGCACGTATGTATGCCTAACAATTTATCCATTAAACATCCCCTATTTTGCTAACATAATCCTTCATGTATTCCATTGTTTCCGGTGGTCTTTTGGACTCATCTACTTTCAAAAATTTGAGTTTTTCAAATTCTTCCGCCTGTTCCATAAATTTTTCACACCATTTTTCTACAATTATAAAAACGTTTATTATGCACCAATGAAAGCATATAATTTAAATATACAACAAAGTGAATTATTAAAAAAGATATAGTTATAATAATATTTTTCTTTGGTGGACATAATGATTGTATAAAATGTATTCAAATAGAATGTACGAATAATGATCACAAATGATTATTTTTTATTATATTAGAAAGGTAAAACATACGTAGAATGTTAAAAGTTTCAATCAATCAATCAGAGTGTTGAGTCAGAGTCCCGGCCTAGGCATCAGCCATAGTGTTCTTCTCGCCGCTACTTGATCTGACTGGTGATTATCCTCTTCATCAGCTCTCGACTCTTTCCCGACGGCGTTGCACTTCATCGTTGGAAACCCTGTCCATCCACGGTATCTTCAACATTCTGCGTGGGAATCACATTTATGCCGCTTGCAGATCCATACGACATCATGGACTAGACATAACACTTCGAAATCCGTGATCGAGTTTTTATCGTCACACTTTCGATGAAATACCCTTTCCATATTTCATGAACGTTGTCTTAGCGATATCGATTCGCCGTTTGATATCCTCGTCCGTTTTTGCGTCTCTCGTTACTACTCTACCCAGGCCAGGTTGCAAACAAAACACATACATTAGTTGCTGTAGCTTCTTCTCCTCATGCGCCATCATTGCTTTGCCAGCATACTGTAGGTTTTTCAGATTTACGCCTAAACTCTGATTCCATCTATCTCTCTGTTGTTCGCGCATTATAATTTCCGTGTACAGCGAGAACAAGTCAGGCGAAAGGATTCAGTCCTGCCTCAACATATTCACTATGCCATTCAACTTGACAGCTACTAGCTCGTCCCAGTAAAGGTTCTTGATGTCTTGACATTCCAGATCCAGCGATTCCAACATTTGAAACAGTGCCTCATGCTTCAATCGGTCAAAGGTATTTATGTAATTAATAAAGCATACGTATACTGTAGATATTTTTCTGGCATCTCCACGGCCCTTTCCGGTAGCATCCTCAACACAAAGATGACATTCGTTGTCCCTTTGCCGGAGAGAAGCCGTACTGCTCCTCTGTCATCTCATCAGCAATCCGTTTTGTGGTGCCTGGATTCTTGGGAAGAGTGATGAAAATGGATTTACACATCTCTTCTGGGAAACGTCCTTCGTCGTAGATCTTGTTGTCTAGAGAGGTTATCCGCTAGCACCACATCTACAACAATCCCGTCTGGGCCGGCAGCTCTGGTCTTAGTCATGTTGTTTAGCCACCTATTTTATTTCCTTCATCAGTATCAGATTATCACCTGTTTTTTTAATTGTCAGTCTTTCACCGTGAATGTCTGCAAACAGTTAGTTGATATATTCTTTCTATCTCTGCAACATCTCTCTTCCTTATCCATAATGACAGTTCCATATTTCCCTTCGATGCAACTTGCTGAAGCGCTCTTTTCACGTCGCGTCACTTGCTGCACCTTGTCATGGATTCTATGTGGGTTTACATTCCTCAGCTGTTCCAGTTCCTCACACTGCTTTTCATAAAATATTTCCTTCGCTTGACGATACATCCCTGTTCAATCTATCATACTCATTCGACCAACCCGATTGTCCATCAGTTCAAGAATTTCGTCTGTCGTCCAATGTTGTTTCTTTTCTCGGGTGGCAGGAGGCAGCACCTCCGCAGCTGTCTCCCTGATCGTATTGCCAATGTGCTCACAATCTTCCCAGGCCCTGCTCTAATCATTCATTTCCAACATTTTATAACGAACTTCATCCTGATAGCGTTTTCTTTTGCCCCCGAAGTTTAAAGCGAAGAGTTCCAACCGTGGTTGTGCCGTTGCCCAAGTTTGCTTCTTCATCTTGACTCGCACAGAAAAAACCACCACCACCACATGGTCACTGTTGCAATCTGCCCAAAGATATCCCTTAATTTTGTATTACATACTCTGAAATACAGTTTAAATGTTTTCCGCTACCCAGATTTTATATCACAGCAATAACGCTCTGAAACAAATAAATAAAAAACTAAAATCTGAAAGATGGTAGGAGGTATCTAAACACACTACGAAATAATAAATAAACGCGCAAAACCTTTGAATGAACAGCTAAAATACACACACTTACCAATCAGTGCAGAAATGGGTCCAGCTTCACCTTCATATTCATCTGGCAGAAGTCGTGAAGGTATACTGGCTTTAAGAGAATCACAATCAGTTTTATGCCAATAAACCTAAAATATGAGGAAATAGAAAAAGCGATTACTCTCTCTGACTCTCTCTCTCGCTCTGTGTTACTGGCTCTGTCTTTGTATCTCACTCTCTATCATCTCTCTCATCAATTTTTAGAATAAAGCACAACTGTGTTTCCGATGTCTAAAAATCAATTTTGGTGTTTTCAATTATATAATAAATCTGCATATTTGCAGTTAGTAACTCTTAAGTCCAAGTCCCTAATATAACGTTCTATTTAACATCAAATATATATCAAATGGTATATATACTTATTATCATTCTAAACAAGGTATGTTTAATAAAAATAAAAGAACAGTAAATTAATTAAAAATGATAGTTATGCATGCCCCAAGTGCAAATCTGGATTCGAGTATATTGAAGTAATGTGTCGTACAAATATTAAACCAGTACTCGACAAATAATTGATAAAAAAAATCACGATTGGCAAAATAGGACGTTTATATGTTTGTTTCAAAATAATACATATTATAAACAGCGTATAGTGTGCTCAAACGCAACACAGATAACAGAAAACACATAAATCATAAAATAAACGCACCGCCCTTTTTAATAAAGTTGATATGGCACCATACGTTGATTCACGTAGTGTTTGAATTGCATATCAATTGAAATCTCTGACCATATTTTAATTCTAAAAATTCCGCACACTTGGTACATAGTTCACGAGAGACAAACTCTAATAAAACTCCTTTCTCAATTCCTGCACTCTTTTACTTCTTTTTGTCTTGGTAATGAGTCAGCAAACATTCGGACACTGGCTATTGCTGCTGCGTGAGGCCAGGCTATAGTGAGTTTTATGAATTCTTTCCGCTAATACACAGATCCCTTTACAGCTTTTTCGAATCAGTAGAAAACTTACAGAGCAAAGCCGTCCAGGCGGAAAAGCTCTCTCGGATTGCATTGGATATTGTAATTAAGGCCGATTTCTGTTATACCAAGTTTGAAAACACCTTTGTTTTCGGCATGCACTTTGTATGTCCGGGGACTTGGCAGGCCACTCTAATTGGGAAATCTTGTGTTGTTCCGTGAGGCAACACAGCAGTCTCCAACTTTCGCTGGTATAGGCATTGAAATCTAATCTTCTGTTGACGAAAGCAAATCTGGCCCAAATCACGGCATTAAACCGCCTCTTTTATTTTGACGACACACTTTTCCCAAACATTTTTTCGTACATCCTGCTAGTAGTATTTATACCCATCCGGGACCATCAAGACAGAATCTCTCTTCATCAGAAAAATACACACGGTGTCAATTTGTCTTCATATTTTTATTTGCAAATTTAACCTATAGTAGTTTTGTACACGTTAGTCAGTGATGCCTGAATTCTGAGAGACTTTAGTCGAATATACTTTGATTTTCTTATATTTCGTCATACAGTAGTAAACGAGACATTTAGTTGAAGCTCCTTCGCTATCACAGGGACACTCGACAGGGAATTTGACGCCTACCTGAGCAGTCTTTTTGTTGCTTGACATGTGAGTTTGGGAGGTCTTCCTATGTCGTTGCCCATATTGCTTGCTTTTCAATATACGAGAAACTGTGTAGACTGACACCTTCCAATAAGCTTTCCAATATTTTCATATGTTAGACCCCTTTAGTTTCAGTGAAAAACTGTCCGCTTCTGATCTTCACTAAGTTGTTTGCAAGGTAGCAATATATACTCACAGAATAAGCAATAATCGAAGGTAATATCTGCCTTTGGTCGGAGAGATGATCGATTTTTCTGTCCATTTCACTAACTAGGCAGGTCATGTATTGATTTTGAAACAACAAATAAACGTCCTACTTTGACTATCGTGAGATTTTAATTAATTATTATTAGTCGAGTATTGATTTTAAATTTGAATGACACATTAGCTGTTATGTTATTATAGTACTGTACTTCCATATGCTTCAAGCGCATAGCGCTTGGCCATGCAATAACAATAATTTTAATTAATGTAGTGACTGACGTATTTTTTATAGAACAGACTATAGTATAAGTATAGAAGAAATAGCTGACTGGATATAACTTGAGAGTAGTTTCAAATCCAATCCAAGAGAGCTTTTCCGCCTGGTTGACTTTGCTCTGTAAGTTTCTAACTGATTCAAACAAGCTGAGTTGTTTAATGTGTATATAATCAGTCCAGTAAAACAAACAGGAAATTTCAGATAATCCGGTTATGTCATTTTATTACATGTCTGTCTATTGCAAGAAAAGGTTATCAACTTACCATATTGCGAACTTCCTCACTCATAAACAATTTGAAAATTTCGAAAATGCTGTTAACAATAGCCGAAGTACGAAAATAGTGAATTCCTTTTATTCGTACTGGCATGCAGTCCTATAAAAATGAAAAAATGCAATTCTACAGTGTGACCACTTTCTCCGAATTTTTATGACAATAATCTATATTATTAAGCAAGCTTTTTGATTCCTGGGTCGTTGGGTCGGTCGGTCGCCTACCATTAGAACGCGTCGTCTGATTGGTAAGTTTGCTGACAGAGAGAGCGCGACTTGATTCACTCACTCACACACACACAGGCGGACTGGCTTAAAGCTGCACAGTCGCCCAAGTGGATCTATTGATTTTCTCTGTCGACTCACACTCTCTTCCTCTTGCGTAATCTATCTCGCGTTGAACACAAGCAAGACTACGGCTATGCGCTAGCTGACACTGCCGGAGCTGAAGTTGAACATTCGCCGAACACACGCTGCACAACAACTGATACTCATCTTGAGCGCGTTGTGCTTTATTCATAACAACGCTTAGTTGCCGAAGTCACTAGTTGGTTGTTTATTTCCACTATTATAGTTACATTGCACAGTCCCAGGTGTTTTTTCATAATAGTTTTTATTGATTTAAAAACTGTGTAAAGCGACTACGTTTAAATAAACAACATATACAAAGGCCTAGTAGCAGTTGCTGAAATAACAATTTGTGGTAATTATTTCAATTGAAACTATAGTTGATTGGTGACAGGTACATCTTCGTTTTAGAGACGTTCCTTCGACACGAAAGCAAGAAACTTTCTCTCTGATCGGTATTTCTCAAGACTTATTAACACAATTCTGCAGTGGAAGTATCCGTGACATTTTAAATTATGTCACTGAGGTCGGTACAATTATGATTCTACATCGCCGTATTATCATTTTAAGGAAAATGTATACCTTATCGTTATCTAGATGAAAATTCGTTCCAAACTATATACCGAAATTGATAGTGTACATTCAAATAACGGCATATTAACCAGCAATTTTCACAGGAAAACAAATGATGTCCACGTAGGAATCAACGGCAACGAGACCGCCGACACACTAGCAAAGAAAGGTTCCATGCTGGAGGAAAACTAATACCCCTATCGACTATAAATCGGCAAAGGCGGCCATCAACCGTTGCACCAACGAGACGTGGAGGAAGGCCCTCAAGAAGCGCCCGGACGTTCCAGACCCATCCTCTTCCCTATGGCACTGGAAAGTAACAGAAGGGCAACCACTATGCAGAGAAACTCTCGCATCCCTTTCCCGCAAGGATGCAATAACTCTTCATCAACTTCGGACGGGGAAATCACCAATCACTGCAGAATACCATAGCAAACTTCAAGATGTCTCCCCTCTCTGCCCCATCTGCGACACAACCGAGAACATGGAGCATCTGCTCATCAATTGCCTTCAATGGATCCCAGCCCGCATGAAGCACCTGGCTGAACCATCCCCCCTCCCTTGGACCCTAAATGAAAAGCCCATGGAAGTCCTGACATTTTTTCTAGAGATCGGCCGGGCAAAGAAGAAGAAGAAGACAACAATTTGATTCATAAAACCGAACATGCGGTAAATACGTCATTCCCATGCAGTATTATCGCCAAACTTTGACTAATATGAATTTTGAACAATTTGATAAAAATTCGTCAATATCCATATACACATATTGTTTAAGCCGCTGTGCTATATCTTAATATTTAATATTGGAATGCGTGTTGATAAACTTCTGAATCCGATCGAATTCTGATAATTATAATATAATTACATTCTGAGTTACTGTATGTATACTGGGAAATTATGTAGACAGGTTAAATGATGCGATTGCTTTTCTTCTTCTTCTATGGTGCAGTTGTTATCGGTTACTAGAAACCCATTGCAGCTTCGCTTGCCAAAAACATTACTGATCAATTAATTTTTTGCTAAGTGGCCTATGCCCGCCCAAATGTTCAAAAGAATTCAAAGATATCCTAATCAACCCGATTAATTCACTAGAACAATACAGACTGAATTGATTTTAACAAAATTTATTTAACTAAATAGCCTTGAAAAATTATAAAATTGACTGTGATTCGAGGAGAGGTTTTCGCATCGCCATGGTAGCTACGATGGTCAGAGCACTGGAAAACATTGACTATGACTTGACCAGTGAAATTATGCGTCCAATGGTGCCTTAGTTGGGATGATAGTGTTAAAATGTAGAAGGAGATAAAGAACAAACAAACAAATCCACAAACAAACACACATAGCCAAGACCTATTTATAAGTAGATATACATACTAAACGTACGGTATTACCTGCATCATCATCAAATTGGCTATGGCCTGTTTGTCCCACGCTTTAGCGTGATGATGCGTGAAACCATCGAAATCGACAATGGCAACTAAACCGTGGATTTCGAAGGCGGGATTCGCAAAGAGCAGATCGAAAGACATATTCATGGCGTGAATCATCTGAATAAATGGTATAACGTCGGGGTCCCACACTCCTATATCATTAAACAAATAAAAATCATTGAAACTCCCGCCTCCGATATACTCAATAGAAACCTACAATACTGTACATCATAAAATACATACCAAAATAATTGGTAAATCGAGAAACCTTTGTAGATCCACGTGAGAATAAAAGCAGGATGTTCCACATATAGTTTATTAAACGTTTTCGACAAATACATTTGTCATCATCAGAACTCAAAAAGTGAGGTAATTACATTACAGATACAAACAAAATATTAGAAACTTTTTAATTTGAAAAAAGCACCAGAATTGAACAACTGTGAGTTAAGAGAAGGTCTATTACATCTAATGTGAAAAGCTT
>JAUYWV010141190.1:0-10565 GCA_032274565.1 Nematoplana nigrocapitula | reverse complement strand
GAAGCCCACTGAGCTAATTAGGTTCCTTAGGGGTATCGGCCGGTTCCCGGCCGACTGACATGCAGTGCGTCAGGGTTTTAAAAAAAAGATTATAGCACCACCGATAAGGAATTTCTTGCCTTTTTCACCCGATTTCGCCCGTATCTTTTGGGAGCTAAATTTACTGTGTATTCAGATCACGCCCCTCACTATGAAGTAAGGTGTAGGACCAAATAACTAACCGGAATCGAAATAGACTCACTCTCCCGTACCATCCAATGCCACCGGCATTTCATAAAACCCTGACCCACATACATACTTGGCAAAAGCTCGTATAATACCACCATCAGCATGATATATCCACCAAGAACTATCCCAGCTGCCAAAAAGCTTCGTCATTTCGGCTATATTTAGCTCTGTAGTGCAGTGGTCCCCAAAACATACACTTCTTTATCTACTCACCTGAGCTCGAATGTCTACGCTGGGCTTCCAGTCACAAGCGGCAAGATTTTGTATGGCCCCTGCAGCAGCCTCCAGTGTTTCCGGATTAGAGCAGTCGCACAGTAAGGGTAGGTAGAGTTCCACCACATTGGGTTGCCAAAGAAGATCACGTCCTCGGGGTATCCCGCCGGGTGGACAGGGAACTGTGACCAGAGTCGTATTGCCTTCGGAACTGGAGCGAGGCTTTCTGATGCCCAAGAAAACTAAAAGGTAATACAGAGAATTACCAATAAGGGATTTTCCATTCCCACTGTTCTGAGATCCATGGTAGACTACTAATTGTGTTGTCTGAGCGCAGTCTTTTGATGGTGCAGTCTGTTGACGACGGTGCTCCTGACCAGGTGATTGTATGCATTATTGTTCCTTCTCCTAAATTTAGCCACGCTGATCTCACTTCTTCAGTCATTGTTGCTGGATTGGATTTGACCTAGCCGAGCAGAACACACTTGCAACCACTGCTCCAGGGTCTCCTCTCCCTCTCCACAGTGGGTTTATCTCGAGGTCCAAACGGGCTCGATACGTCAAGCAACCTAGAGTACAATGCCCGCTTTTAAGACGCGCAATCATAATGGGATCCTTGACTTCCTTCTTGATGAGGGCCATAGCCGACCTGAAAGACACCGGGACAAGGTCCTGTCACTCATTATCGTTCCGCGGGTGGCTCGCAGTCTCCTTTGCTTCCCTGTCAGCGACTGTTTCTGGAGCATCAACGATCCAATATGTTACTTGGTGTCAACGAGTCTTTCCTCAGAGTCAAAACTATATACCAAATACTAGATAATAAGGCTAAACCCAAATACGTATACAAAAGTTTTGTTAGTCAGAACTTAAAAGTAGACTGATATTTTACAAAAAAACTGTATGTTTTCCAATAAATTAATAAAAAGAACAAATCACGGACGGACAAATCGTCACCTGAAAACGTCGATTATTCCGCGCCGTGATCAATAAATTGTCAATCTGAACGGGTGACGCAAGAACACGGCACCCAGCTAGCAAGTTGTAAAGGTTAACTAATATTAGTATCAAAATTTGTAGCAAGATATTTATACTACTATTATAGTAGTTACTAGTAGCATATAATGAAAAGGCACATTTAATTTGGATGCCAGCAGTTTTCTCTTTTGAAACCAGATATATTACAGCATACGAATATTTCCCGTATATTGTGTTTTATTCTTAGTTGTTTCAAATGTATGTTATTTGCCTAAATAAGGTGAACTGGACATGGTCAAGTGGCACTCACCAGATCCTGTGCAGCACGACTTGTTCCTCCTTGGATCGCCTCCATTGTTGACTAGATCACGTCGGAGCAGATAGCCCGGATCCACCACCTCTTGCAAAGCGTAGGACATATTGCGCAGCGTGCAGACGCAATTCTCCACCGATTTGTTGTCGATGTCGTTGTTCCCGATGGCCGACCGGACAATGTGCAACAAACACTCGACCAGGCCGTCGGCATCTCGTAACCGGTTACGACCCTCCTTGTTGTCCGAGCTGATGTTTCTGTGGAAAGCAATTTACTCGGTTTAATAACGCTCGTAGAACCTACCAGTCAGTAGACCGAACGATAGTAACACTATTTTGGTAATATAAACTAGACAAAGACAACATCGCAAATGACCCGCGCACCGCATTTGCTGATCTCCGTTATCAAACGCTTCAATTTTCTCATATTAAATAAACTCCGTCTCTTGCTGCAAGCCTCTCTAACTCGACTGAAGGTTCCGTCCTCTCCAGTTGTTCCTAAGGTCGCACTTATCTCTCAGTCTATTCTCATCTCTTCTATGTCACCATTTCGGATACTGATCTCTCTTTCCTCTATCTGACTGCTCGTTTTCTTCTGTTCACCTTCAACGAGCACTGCTGGTATAGTGCAATTCGAAAAAAATGACACTGCTCAACAAAATGACGCAGGGATAGTCAGAGTGTCAATTGCTCTTCTTTGAGATTTTAAAACTGGAGACCATGACAACCGATAGGCAGTTTCCTCGCAACGTTGAAAAATCACTATAATCGATTAAATTATAGTGCTGTTATAACTATAAGGGACTCAATTATTCAACATAATTTTAAAAGCGCCTTTTGTCGGGTCGATGTCGTAGTTCCGGAATTTCTGAAGCGAATACAATTCGGTTTGCGTTGGCTATTGTGTGAAGCGAACAACATCCAGTAACCAGAAGATAACTTAGGCCACTTTTCTCCCTTAATTTCTTGACTACACTCTTATAGGCGCCTGTAAATAAGGTGAAAAACCAGCGTCGTTAGCGCATAATGTACTGTCTTTGTTGGCCACATGAAAACTGACGAAATATGGATTTTTTTAGACTGGCAGTTTTTGAGGTAATTGCGCTGTACCACGACCACTGTAGTTGTTGTTGTCTTCTTCTTCTTCTTCCAAGACACCTCATTTGGGCATACAAAAGTGTCTCAGAAGGGATGCTAAACCCTTTAATATCACCCAGATAAGGCTGTGTGATTAACATATCTAACAGGGGTGGACACCAGCCCTCACCCAAGCAATACTTAAACTTTCTACGGAATTATGTGCTTCAGAAGGGTGGTCGCAATTTAAAAAAGCCCAACTTTCACAGAACACCATACATATGCCCAAGCCTAACCAAGATGTCCTCTAGGCACGTGAATTCGCACCACCCCTCAGGGTGGTCCCCGGGGACACCGTGTGCGCAGAGGCACTGGAGGTTTCATGATTGTCCCCAAGAGAAGGTGATCAAGTGAGGTGAGGGTTAGACTCTGCAGGTATTTACGAACCCACTCAATCACAATCTCAAAGATTTTTAAATACTTCATGGTAATGTAACACGTCAGGCTACTATCATAACAGCGCTAAGGACGGCCAAAGAGCACATGCAAAACATCATTTAATAGTGCTTATTTGGTTATCAAATGATACATTGTTGGTATCCCAGAATAACCCAAGGCTCCCACTGTAGTTCGGCATTCATAGCCTGCTCGGCCCTATTGGTACATGATCAGGTTGCTTTTGCAAAAACAATTTTAAAATCAAAAAGCATTCCAAACTTCCGTCTGTTTGTTTGCGTGTGTTTGTAATCTGGCGCATGTTGGTTCATCCGCTTTCGAGTTCATAGCGCAAACACACATAGCATTTTGATTAGATAGTAGATATGATAATATGGATCATGATTTCAACGTCTATCGGATTCAATAACAATTAAATACGCAGCAGCTTCAATATGCAAGTTATAGTCTGATGATACTCGCACAACACTGGCACCGTTCGCGCGCACACAGACATTGCCAAAAAGAATTGCCACCTATTGCGCCTTACCACCGACCGCGAGTCGACAACAAAGAAGAGTCTATTAATCGATTGTTTCACTGCCACATTACGAACTCACTTTCCATACAACACTACATACATGTCTAATTAAGTAGGCAGGCCAAAAAACAAGAATCTTACCATACCACCCGCCGCTCTGTTGTTCACTGTCGTTGCACGCCAAATACGTGTGAAATTCGACGCCAACACTCCACTCGCATACCAACTAACAAATTCCTGACAACTTCACCCCAAACTAAGACTAGAGAGGAGGTTATCTTGGCAGTCACTAGTCAAATACATATAACGATGAAATCAGAAACCGAAACTAAGTGCTGCTTCATGGCTTCACATTGCACCATTTAGTCCCATCTGTTGACATTGCCTGGAAGTGCTAACTATTTTATAAATCGAATATAGTAAATTGTTTGTCAGACAATCAAAATGGCTTCGAGTTACAAAACACAGTTCCACTATGAAGAAGCAATCTTAATCAGGAGGGTTTTAAAAATTGAAATCTATCTCCTATTTCCATCCCATCAGTCGTGCTCCCTCACCTTCTTGTCTCTTCTGCGCGAGTTTCCAAAATAACTAAACTTCCTCCAACTTATTGATTAATGTCGACTCTACAGATTTATCGCTTAGCACACATTGAACCCCTTCTTTCATTGTTGATGTCACAACAGCGAAGGCTCATCCTCTGGAAGGGGACAGATTATCTCACCAGAACACTGCAAATACGCATCCTTAAAAAGACACACTAGGGTATGTCATGTGCCGCCTGAAACAACTCAACAAACAAAATGGTAGAAAATATTTTTTTTAAATGATGAAAGTCACGTGTACAACGTACAATTAAATGTTGCTGATAATAAATTTTGTCTAATGCCATATTATTAATAACTTGTGTACGCATTAAAGTAGAAGTCGGACCTGTGTGCAAGATTATCATCTTCATGTAAAAGTGGCATTGTTTTTAAATGCATGATATAAGAGAAACAGCTGATAAACGCTTGCGAAAAAAAACAGACTACCGATAGGGCCACAAAACGGCTTTGCGATTTAACCACAGAAATTATCCCGTTCTATCTAATAGAACTAGCACGCGAGTTAAATTTATCGCAGCATCTTGACAGAAGGATGGCTAGAAGTCGGAAATTGCTATTAGACGCACTGGAGAACCTAAAGAGTTTCCATTTTAAGATTATTTGCACTAAACAAATTATGAATAAATTTAATAGATTCTATTTTATGCAATCTTGAGTAATGAGATTACATTCCTCGATAGTGACTTTGACGAACCGCGCCGAAATGACAGTTTAATATATTGTAGAATGTCAAAATTATAGGGGCAGGTTGACGCAGCAGTTCTAGCTACACAAGATTTGATTTGTTGCTAAAACATGATGCGGTATGTCACTTCTACACGTGGCTGCGCTGCAGATTTATTTTTATGAGTTTACTATAGCAGAACACCCGTTCCAAGAACAGGACTAATAATTCGATGCCATCTCAGGATTTGCTAACTTTACTCCGTTAAAAAGGGTATCTCAAAGGGTATTTTTCATGTCCCTATAAAATACCATTTACTGGGTATTTTCAGGGAAAGGGTATTTTTTAATGAAATACACTTATCAGGGATTGGTAAAAAAGTAGGTTAAATCTGAGAGCAAAAAACATATAATTCCTTTCATATAAACTTGAAAAATAAAAATAAATGGATATACTCAATTGAAAAATATAAAGATAAACACAATTTTTCCATAAAATAGTTTTGTAAAGATCTCTGAAACGCATAATTTTTTTAATAAATACAAGAAGGTCAAATGATCGAAGCATTTATAGCTAATGAAACCATTTTTTCTCTTACGGTAGAAAAGTGCACTGTCAATCATTGGCTGAGTACTTTGACTTACTTTTATGTATTATTAAAACCATGCGTTTCTGAGGTCTATGCAAAACTATTTAATGGAAAATCAAATAATTTATTCAATTTGTTATTATTTTTAATGTTTTCAAGGACGGAACATATGTTTTTTATTCTCAGATTTAACATACTTTTTTAACCAATCCCGAATAAGGGATTTCATTAAAAAATTCCCTTTTTTTCAGCCTTTCTATAATATGGTTCTATGGGATTTCCTGTTAGTGATGAAGAAGAGCGGTGTGCAACTTTTTCACAGATATTGGCATCACACTACAAAAAAATTTTAGAGGGGGCTTTAAGAACTTTATATTCTTCGTTAATTAATTAGTTCATGACTAATAATTACACATCAATCATTTATTATAAATTTAAAGCGTGAAACTTAAGGCGTTTATTATGCAGTTTCGTTTTCGTTTTCTCCACAGAAGGACACAATTGACAAACAGACAGACATAAAATTACAATTTTTTATTTCCCCCCTCAGCTTTCTTTTCTGGCATTTACAAACACGAAATTCTCTTTATCTGCATCTAACCTGATAACGCCGGAAGCGTTCCTGAACAGAATGGACCAGTAGACCTCCCGATTGAGACTGACATAGAGGTCGCCCCGCTTCTGCAGACCGGCGTGGGGCAGGACAATATGGACGACCAGGGGCTGCAGCGCACTGCGAACAAGGACGCGCTTCACCTCCCTGCAGGATGACAGATTCCACAGCACCGCTGTCACCAGCTCGCGGACCTCGGGGTCGGGTGAACGCTGGAGGACATTGACCAGCGCGGGAATGCCGCTGAAGGTGGCGATCTCACGCTACAGATAGCAGGACAACCAATCAATATAGAATAAGAAGTCGAAAAGGTTTATTTGAAAATCATTAGCAATTGAGTTTATTGTATTAAATGAAGACGGTTCTATTAATTTTAAAAAGTAGGTAGTGATCAATAGCACTAACAAACTGCGGGTCTGCGGCTTTCAAATAGATGGGTGAATAAGCAACGCGTTCTCTGGGTGCTTAACGTTGTTCACGAAACTGAAACAAGCTTGAAATTAAGGACAAAATTTCAAGATAAATGTCGTTATTTTATCAACAAAAATTATAATTTTGCTACCAACGTATTAAAGAATGCGAAATATGCTTTTGATATGATTATTAGGAGAATGGAAAATGGCTTGCAATGTTTTCCACATATTCGGCGGATTTTTTATTAAAACATATTTTAGAGCACTCTGGAAGTCCGCTTACGGTTGTTCTGAACGTCTTCCTAACAAACTGAATTTTAACTTGAGAATGCTTTCCATTTGATAAATCTATTATTTACCGGTTTGTTCTTTTGTTATAAATGATATATTTTTGCCGTGTATGTTGATTCATATTTACCATTTCGTTTTGAAAATGCTGAAAGTAAGGGAAGCATGTCGACTTTTATAAATTAAACTATGTGAAAGAAATTATTCGTCTTTCTATTTTTTCCAAAACATTCAAAAACAGGCATAAAAAACGGAAGCTACTTCTTCAAGTATGGATCAGGAAGTGTCACTAAGGTACCATTAAATACTTTATAATACATAATAATACGACCAGGATTCGCATATATAGGGCAACTGAATCCAAGTAACACATACTTTAATATCCATATTAGCCCCAAACGACAAGTTTTGCAATGCTCCAACGGCATTTTTGCACACAAGAGGATTGTTGGAGTAGAGCAGATTGAGCAAAGCTGAGATACCGCTCAACGCTCTAAAATAAAAAATAATCTGGAAATTAGAACGCGAATCATGGCAAATGAACTAAAATAGAGCGTCACACACAAAAAATAATTGAAAAGTCGAATAGTTTCCACCTGAACACTACTTTTAAAAGGTCGGCAATAGCGGTGCAACTACACAAATACACTTTAATAAAAATGGTTACACTATGAAAATGAAATATATTTAAACAAGACATTTTGGTCAACGTGCATGAAAGGATACTTTAATTTTCCGTCCTTTCTGAAAAGTCAAATGACATTTATTCTTAAAAAATAGCCGGATTGGCATATAAAAATCTAGTAGAAAAACAAATTTACAAGCAATTTGCAGGTGCATGGTTTTATCTGTCGAACTAGCACAATTTGTTAACATTTTTCTTTTCAGCAACGCTGTAACGATGCCTATAGAATTGGGACTCACCTGATCTGCTCCTTAATCTCTGAATTGCGAAAGGTGAGATGCTGAAGGTAGGCAGCTGCGTTGATGCGGATCACATCTTCTTCACTGCTCAAGAACGCGATCACATCTCTTAAATCCGGTTTTCGCCATCTTCCATTAGCGCCCATCTCCTCAGCTGAATGATATGCGCGCGCACACACACACACAGAGAGAGAAAATAAACTAACTGTAAAAATACACCACCCGAATGGCCACCACAAGCAGCACAATTCGAGTGAGGGAAAAAGCCGAACAATTCGAAGTGGTGCAGGGAAGTGTGTGCGTCTGATTTTTTGACACGCAATAGCAGCCGTGCAACGAATTCCGATACTACCTACCCCAGATCTGTGTCTAGTGGCGGAAACCCACCAAACCTGCCTACCTATTGCACTTGGTAAAAGAATTAATGCAGCACTGACGGCGAAGGATTGTGGCTGTCGGCAGGGTTAGTTAGTTATAGGTAAAATGACGAGGAGGTTTCCAAAAAGAACACAAGGAAAGCTTCGCAGCGCGCTGCTAGTACAGCGCTGCATGAAAGACTTTATGTGTCACCTGACTGTGAACTTGGCGCCAAAGTCAACATGTTTCAAAAGCAAACACCAAGAAAAAGAAAATGACGGATCCTTTAAAAGACACAACATTTAAAGCGTAAAAGATGGAAAAGACACGAACTATATGAAATTGTTAATAGGCCTTTTTATTATCGATATAGAATATATAATCAGTAACATCTTTACAAAAAATTGTGTAGCTACGACACGACTGGAAAACAGTTGCGTTTTCGCGTTATTTTATTATACTTCGTCAGAAAGAGTTCTGTTAGGAAAATTGTAAGAGCCCCGTGAAAAATAGTTAACATTAATCATGCCAGTTTAAATGGCCTGTGTAGGTAGACGGGTTTTGTCGTTTGCAACACGATAGTGACTGAATAATTATATACACTACAGCGTCATCGTCCAGCACAAATGGACAGAGCAAGCTTTTCAAAATACGTAAGAGTTCAGTTATTGGCAAGAAAAGCCGCTGGTGCCTAACTCGTTGAGGGTTACGACGACATTATAACAATTTCGGTCTAGTTCAAAATACCCTGAGTATAAAGGTCATGTTGGAAGAGATTTCCCTAAAACATTCTTAATCGATTATAAAGAAATTTATATCAAAATCTTAATCAATAAGTTGATTAGTTTGATGCATTTTTGCTATAAAAGTGCACAAAAGATGCCTGATAATTTACCAGTTATTTTTTTAGTTTCTTATGTTCTCGTACAGTACTACGATGGTTTAATTTCTACATTTCAGAAATTCAATATAGAATTAAAATACTTTTTAAAAATATATGCTTACAAATCTACTAACAAGTAGTATAATGTTATATAATTCTTATATGTAAATTAATCTAAAATTCTACTCTTGGTAAAACATCAAAATAATCAAACTGAATAATAACCTTCATCGGAGTATAAAGGATTCAAAGGTCTTCCTTCGGAACAATCATAGGCCTCCATCTCCAAAATAGTGTGTTGATAAACAAAAATTGTTGAAAAGAACCGGAAAAAACACCAGTCATCATGCAACTATAATCAGCGTTTCTCGCTAAACATTTTCCCCAACGGGGAAGAAGGTTGTGGCTTTCATCCTGTCACCTACTCTTGGGCAGCTCACTGAGACACTGGCTCACACTTTTTATGGACGAATTTTGGGATTATCGTACATCTCACCCTACCGCAGACAACATTCAATAACTTCATTTTTGTCAACCTTTTCTCTTCTCTATATGCTACTACTATTACTACTCCGTCCACCTCATTTTTAATTTAAACAAATACAAATTTCTACACTTTCAATTCCAAACTTACTTTCACCGCCTAAGCTAGGCTAAAACCGTTACTACTTGCTTGATCCTTAGTAGTAGAGGTAAATAAATCAAATGGCATAGAATCGAAAATGTTTGACGTTATTTAACAGAAATTGAAACATGAGTAAAAATAGTTTAACATAAGATACAAACAACCACTAAAATAGTTTAAGAAAATATGAGTGAAGTGTAGTTACGTTGATTTGTATTCGGTTTCTGTATATGCGTTAAGTTGTAGTCTACGTATTTGAATTTGTATGTATGAATGATTATTAGAAAACCGGAAGGCAGCTATACAGCATGATTAAGCAATAGATATCTAACGAAGCTTCTGTCTTATCAGTAACATTACAGTACGAGACCCATTGAATGATGGTTGCAATCCTTAATGGCTATGGCTTCCTTCACGGCAAGATCAAAAGCTACAAAGTCGATCCTGCACCACACTCCGTCCATGCCGATGGTTGCAATTCTTCGTCCAAAGTATCGTCAAAGACCCCATAGGTCGTGACAGAGTCAATCTGGCATGTGGATTTATAAATCGCCTTGGATTTGATCAGTTTTAGAGTTCTCTCTTTGATGATAAAAAAGATTGCACTTTCAGAGTTCTGTGTAGGGAAGGGAATGCGAATCTCCTTGCCAGCTTTGCGTGGCATGTGTTGCAACCTCTTTGCCAGTGACACAAATGGAAAAGTCAAAAGAAGAAAGAGAAAAAAGAAAAAGGGATAAGAGGATTTAGTAGAATGAGCAGTATTAAAACAACTATTAAATTTATTTAAAGCAGAAAGGGGAAATGATTTTGAAAAATCCAG
>JAUYWV010141179.1:0-10565 GCA_032274565.1 Nematoplana nigrocapitula | reverse complement strand
GCTTTTACTGTGAACAACTGGGGGGGGGGTGCTCGGGAGATACCAATGTTTGGCCATCGGCATATACTGTGGACAACTTTTTTCATGCTTTGCTCACGATTGATATTCCTTCTGCTCAGTTATCTATTTCAGTAATTGTAACTTCTGATGTCCAGTAGCTTCATCTTCCGGATTAGTGTTGCGTAATTGTTCTTTTTTATTTACCATTTATGTCATGTTTTAGTTAAAACAATATAAATTACGTTAATAGGGAAGACATTATAATTTTGATTAATGTCATTATTGTCAATTATAGACCAAATTTCAGAGTTTGTTGCCCAGTGAATTTTGCTTAAGTATGTTTATTATTATTAATTCGTAAGTTTTATTTTTTTATAAAGTACTAAATCATTGGCAACAATTTTAAATATATTGTTGGCGAAAGCTTGCGTTCGATATTTAATGTCTATCTGTGTACCATGTCCGTCTAAGAAGAGGTGACCATGGATTTCCACAAATCTTCATCATTAGAGGTTTTCAACACATATAGTACAGTCAAGCTTTCCTTCCGTTCCTCTGGTCTTTTGCCTGCATGTATTGTTTAATACTTTCCATGTATAATAGACGAGGTTGTTCTCTTCCTCTTTTTCCATCAATCATGCCTGTTGTTATAAGTTCTTCCAGTCCTTCGTTCCTCATAACATGATACATGCTGTCTGTCCCAGTACAAATTCTCAAAAGTCGGATGATTTTTTAAAAAGATCGAAACATTCTAGCAAATTCATAAGCCAATTTGATGATTCTCCTTCTATTTCTAAAGCTTCAACCCGATCCCACACTGCCACTCCATACCTCTGCTTGGAATCCCGACTATTTTGAACTTCAATTTAGGTGTTACTTCTCCTTTCTTCAATTATCTCAGATCCATTCTTAGTTTACAAAACAATAATTGATGGTCACCTGGGCATGTTTTGGATTGTTAGACTGCATGTCTGAAACGTTTATTGACAGTAATGTAATGTATGTTGTTTTGCATCACTGTGCCTATCTTTCACCTCGTTCATTTCTTTCCCCTTGGTCAGTTTTCCGATTAATCCGCCATCTGGTCCTCAGCCGACTTTAGCATTATGATCTCCCAATATAATAATGATTTATTGAATCTTACATTGACATTTTGCTTCATTCAACATGTTGTAGAATGTTACAATATCCTCTTCACTACTTTCTGATGTTGGTGCATACACTACAATTATAGCAATGTTGAATGGGTTTTCTTTCAGCGTGACCAACATGACTTTATCTAAGAATGCCCAGAATACCAGAAGGCATTTTTCTCTTTCCTTATCCATAATAATCCAGACACCTTTTTCACGTGTTTCACCTTCAGGGTGCATTATTCTGTAATCATCTAATTGAAAATCAACTTGGCCTTTGTTATCCTATCTCGTTTCACACACTCGTCTCAGAGTATGTTGATATTCAATCTGGTCATCTTTTAACATTTTCCAACTTCCCACTTTGGTACATAGCTCTTACATCCCAGGTACCAATTCTGATGATGTCCTTATTGCTTGATGACGATCCGATGCCACCTGTCCCACGTAGATAATCTTACCGAGCGAGGAACCAAAGCCTGATGGCATGGTGCCATTCACGCTGTTGGTTTTTCTGTAATGTGTGTATAATTATATGGTTTTACTAGGGAACACATAGTCAGTGACTTGCCTTGGTCCATTGACAAGTATTTTCATGATACACCATCTTTTTACTTGGTGGCCAGAGAACTACCGCATACATGAATACTGTCCTTGCTTTAGAGACCTCAAGTTTCCCTCTCTACTGGAAGCCGTTGATCACTAGAGGATTCATCCGCCTTTTGTAGATCTTGTTTTAATCCTATACTGGGTGTGTGAGCTACTATAAAGATGTCTGAATTTCTGCACTTGTTTAATAATTTTATACTCAATAATAAGCCAGCTGTTTCGCTGCTGTCTTTCACTTTATCAACTAACTATTTTCTACTATTTGCTCTGAGTGCCTGCTAAAAAATACTATCAACATATGCTATATTCGTAAAATATATTCAAACGCAAACTTTTCACTTCGGATATATTTTGATTTCCTGAAAATGAACAAAAACGACTCTACAACATAGGATTATAGGGATTATAGGATTACTCGCCTTATGCCAGTGAAGCCAGATGAGCCACATCAATCTTATTGCTGCTTCTTGATGCAATGTATATTGTCAATTATGTGAATGTGTCTATCATCAGTCCCTATTTTATAAAATTTAAAAGACAACTAATGGAAAAAATCACATACATCGCTATGATAAATAATGTTGAGATAGTGACAGTTTTTAAATACCAGATGATAATGCAGGCAAAAATCGGAAACATTTATTCCATTGTAAACGTTTTCGACAACAACAGTTGTCTTCGTCAGACATACAAATTCAAAAGATTTACAAATAGGTAATAGGCGAACTAAAACACAACAAATGAACCAAGTCAAAAAATCTTCAACAAAAACTGGCTATGATAATTATGAGACACTCTTATACAGCAAAGTGACAATGAATCACGAGGATAACAGTACTTCGATTATTTAGAAAAAGTATTGACTGACCGCTAAATGCCCCAAATTTTAAAGTGTTTACGCTTCCCAACTAAAATAATCCACAACTCACTTCTAGGAATTGGTGTATAAATGTTAACATGTTAACATACAATAGCAAAATTTGGGATATAACAAATTTTGGATTACTATCAAAGTTTAATAAAACGAGTCATGGTTTTAAGAGTTTGCGTATTTAACTACTGATTTGTATATAGATATTTTACCAATATTATTAAAACACACTGTAGCTAAAAGTCTCCATTCACACCTGCAATAGCTGCTATACTGTAGCTATAGACACCACGGAAAGTCCACCTGAAGGCTATGGACTAATCCTATGGACTGGCGAGATTCTTTCACAATCTATTACCACCTATAAGCATTTCCGGATCAACAAGACTGTAAATATTTCAGCGGGATTCGAACCCGCGCCACCTGCAACGTGATGGTGGTGGCGGCGGCTTTACCACTGAGCTAACCAAAGCAGGTAAATGTTTGTTCATGTAGATACAGCCAGTAATGGATAGTCCGGCAACCTCACTAAACCGGCCGATTCCTAACAGAACCGCTAATAATATTTACTTAAAAGTACTCATCGTCACATTGATGTGTCGTGTGACCGCTTTGCGTACAGTGCACTATGCTTACACCTGCCCCTCTGCTCTGCGCACGTGCCCTGATTGTTAAAGAGAATGGATCCGTGCTATCGACCTCCTCGTCTGTAGAAGAAATGACAACGAACCGACGACAGCAAACCGACGCCGACAATTAATATTAACCAGAGACTTTCGGCATTCCTTGGGCAACGACAAATGTTTTGTACCATGGAACTACATATGGACGTGTACAATGTTAAACATTTAGATTTTCTCAATGTTATGATTTCAGGTTTAGACTCTGTACTACTGCATGGAAGTTATTATTAGAATATTATATTTACTAATGAAAGATCGTATTAAATATGACCTGAAAACTGAATAATAATAATAGTAATTATACCAAAATCAGTAATCCGACACCCTCTCTCTAATCCGACATTATTTCCGGGAAGGGTATGTGTCGGACTATCGCGGGCTGACTGTAGTCGCAACCCCCAATCACTACAAATATATACATTCCTTTCTTTTCAATGTCTGCCGGCGTTATGCTCAACCCAGATAACGCACTATATCATATCAAAATAAAAACTGGATTACTTTCAATGTAATCTACAAATGTCAACTAACTAAATTAATCAAATTGAGCGAATTAAACTTGTGAACAGAGAGAAAAGCAAATATCCAAGTAAATTAAGTACAATCCGCTATCCAAATATAACTAGCTAAATAAAACATCCTCTGACTAATGGTTTGATAATTAATTTTAATTAATTTACTTTATTGGCATTTTTCCATCAAAATAAAATAGATTTTCTAGTTTTTAAATGGATATGTTTATATTCCCTATAGCATTTACAATAATAACGTCAGAATCCAGTCAACTATTTAATTCTTTGCTCGTATGGCCAAATTTTCTTCATTCTCTCAAATAAAAAATCACCTAGTTCAGGTTTACAGTTGTGGTCAAAGATGGAAATAGTGAAACTTCTAAGCAACAGTTCCACAACTGCGTAGATCTATTAGATCCAAAAGGTCAAAATGCCCCGAACGTGGTCGACATTTACTAATCGCAACTTTCGTCCGAAGATGACAACGAACCAACCGGAGGTTATAGGGTTGTAAGGAAACGGACGGATCAACCAGAATTCAATCCAACTTACCTTAATGATATCGGGCAAGAACTGTAACAATACGAGACTTACAAAATGGGAAACAATGCAAAAAATAAACTTAGCTATATAAACCAATTATATCTAAGTAGAACTAAATACAGAAAAAAATACAAACATCTATACAACATTGACTTGACAAGACGGAATGGTGTTATAGTCATAATATATGCAGTACATCTATCCAACTGTCCACGAGGGCAATTCTCTACGCTGATGAGTGCGATGCAGAACTTTTGAAATGTCTCAATTGGGTGTTGATGAAAAGCGAGCGCTAGTAGTATTCACAAATGTCTGAAATTTAGGTTCGGCGACAACCAGAACACTTTATCTTTCGAAAACAGAATTTTCGTAAAATTAAAAAATTTCATTCAACGTAAAATGCTAAAGGTAACAGTCGCTAAGAAATTTGAAACTGAAATTGGAGCGAACGGAACTATTTTAAGAAGAGATGAAGGTAGTTAAATCCAAAGTATTAGAGAAAGAGAGAGAGAAACATTGTAATGACAGTAGAGAACAGAGATAAAACATGTCCTAATTGACGAGGATCACCAGGACTACAACATAGCTAAATAATTAGGCATACAATACACTAAGGGGGAGGCGTGAAAATTGGATGATAGTCTGAAAGAACGCTAAGCGAGCACCCGAGACTAAACGCAGACTAAACGCCTGTCAACCTGTCATCGAGAGTAAAGATGTCCAGACTAATTAATATTTATTGATCCACATATTACATATTTACAGACAACATAAATACACATAGTTATAATGAAACTGAAAGTAAATGGAAATTACCGATAGTTTCAACTTGTTCTCGGGCGTTGTA
Source organism: Nematoplana nigrocapitula (assembly GCA_032274565.1). Classification (NCBI taxonomy): domain Eukaryota; kingdom Metazoa; phylum Platyhelminthes; order Proseriata; family Nematoplanidae; genus Nematoplana; species Nematoplana nigrocapitula. The sequence goes on along the minus strand of JAUYWV010141179.1, from coordinate 5,367 downwards.
TATTTAATTTCGGCTGGATGAACGGTTCTGATGGCTGCTTTGATCTGCAGAGATAAATATAACGCTTCTTACAATACATAAAGACTATAACTAAAAAATAGCATTTTCACACAACTGGACTGGACATACAGATGAGCTTAAAAAACTCAAAGGTAGAATTCAAATTTGAAGAACTCAGAGTAAAACTGTTGAAAGAAAAGATCGGTGAGTAACTAGATTGGTGACAGTAGAAGTGGAAGATATTTAGAATTCTAGAGGAAAAACGGATATGTAAGAGAAAGTTGGCAAGTACTAGTCATATCAAGAGGAAATATTTTGATACTGTCGAATTGGAAGAAAGAAGTCTATACTAAGACATACCCGAGCATAACTAAGATTAACGGAGACGCAAAGATGTGAGAATAAATACAGCTACAGGAGCTGGAAATAATCAACCACAATCTACGTTAGAAAAAGAGAAATGCTCACTCAGTATATTACAAACCTTTCAGTTGAAGCAACTTTTGCGAAAAAAAGCTATATATTACAAAAATTTGGTCATCGTATATGATTAACACTGTTCTCTTGAATTCAAAAGCTCACAATATTATCCCCATTATCAAGATAAATAAACCGGCTGACAACAAATTAGGAAGCATAGCAACAAACTAGTCAAACTTTATTGAAAGACTTCTCAGAAAAGGGTTGTAACATTAGATAGAGGAGTGCAATATCATTACTAAGGAACAAAACAATACGAAAACGAATTTTGAACAACGTTAGGGACACTGGAGTGTATATTGTTAATTGACTCGTGAATTTCATGCATGACAGAAGGCACATAGATGGAATACATGGTTATTTTATTTATTATTTTATTAATGTACTCTCAACAGGATAACAGAATATAAAGAGAAAAGTTACCATAAAAGAAGAGAGTCAGATTTGGTAAGCTAGAGCTAGGCGCCTCGACTCGCAGAAGGCAGTGGATACAGTAAAACATGGGGTATTCAACCCACAGTCAATGATCATTTGTACCGCATACGTCAAACGACGACCACGACCCCGAGGGTATGGTTCAGTCGGAGTCCAAAGAAGAAGCTTGTGAATTGGCTGCAGACAGTATTCCTCGGAGCGAATAATGTGTCCTACCATAGAGATTCGCTTGTCTTTCAGTCGAAAACTTGGTTGAGTAAGGCCAGCGCGTTCGTAGAGAGCACCGTTGGTGATTTGCTCTGGCCATCGGATGCGAAACACGCTTCTTAACATGCGAGAGTGAGCACCATCGAGTTCTCGTTCAAGAACGTCAGGAATTGTCCACGTCTCAGCGTTGTACAGCAGAACTGTTTCTACAGCAGCTTGAAGCAACCTACTCCGAAGATTGTCAGAAAGAGAAGGTGAATCCCAACAGGGTCGCAGTCTGACAATAGCCTGCCAGGCCAGACCTCTTCGCAAAATGAAATGAAATTCTCCCTGCAGTCAGGTACAGTGCCTCCGAGGTTTCGAAAAGTAGTGCATCGTGGAAAATACTTCTGCTGACCGCCATCATCGTAGGTGATGTGTACGTTCAGGTCACTAGGCGCTGTCAGTACCTCTGTCTTGGTCATGTTGATTTCCAAACCAACCATAGTTGCAGTGGTTTGGAGTGCAGTAAACATCGACTGAGCTCCAGTAGTTGTTGAGCTGACAAGACTCAGATCGTCCGCGTAAGCAAGTACCGATATCAGTCTTTCTGGGTATCGTTTAGATCTTCTTCTCATGATGATATAGCCATTTCGATCGTCTGGTATTGCAGTTCTCAGAATCTCGCAACTATCCAAATTGTATTTATATCATAAGATGCAAAAGACAACGACGACGTGTTAGACCGATTTTTTATTTCTGAATTCAAACGCATTTCACCTCCGGCGTGGCTTCGTCAGTTTTTCCAATAAACGTACAGCATCAGATGAATAAAATATCGGTTTAAATACAATTCGGAGTACAGAGCACTGGATTGAGCAGTTTGTTCAACGGAGCTGACTACAGTGAACAGATTAAAGCAATTGATAAAATAAGCGAAAGATACAAAGAACACTGAATGTTGTAGACAACATGTGAGGTAAAACAGCTTGGCGCCATGCTTTTCGCTGAGGGAAGACAGTTTAATTTGGTAGTCGTGACAACAATTCACTGACATTTTCATTTACATTTCTAATGTAATTTATTACATTAGCCAATTTACCGGGTACTAACAATCCGCTAACACTTCATGTTCCAATATTATTGTATAATAAACAAAAATATTTAGGTGTTATAGTGTGGAAGTAGGTAATGTTGCCTAAGTTATTTGTCAAATTCTGATAGGCCCAAAGTTAAACTGTGTCAAAGTTTGTGGTGTGAGGGCCGCAAACTGAATAGAGCACATGATTACTGTGACTGATCGACTAGAATAGAGATTTATTTACAAATGAAAACTAAGAACAGAACTACGTGGACTAAACTTGAATGATTAAATGACAGTGTACGTCACCGGCCACGCGCTGCTCGATGATATTAAACAACACTAATGTTTTTATAAATCTAAGTAAGTATTATTAGTGCCTGACTATATAGAACAAATAACCAGAACAATAATGACTAAGAAACCGCAATATAGGCAAAATGTATTCGTTTACTCAAGCACTTTCATGTCGGTCTAACGATTACGAAGAAATTCAATACAACTCATTCGACTTGCAATAAAAAATAAACCTTGATTATTTGCTCATCGACACAGTAATTAGAAATTAGGATAAATATTTGTATAAAACTGTCTACTTCTATTATATTGTAACCTTGTATCATTTATTCTAACAAAAGAGTAATGTTTGAATACATCAACAATACACTTGAATAACCCGTGACCATTAAACGCCATACTTAATACGCTATAATCTTGACGACCATATTTGTTGTGAATTATTAACTTTTAAAAAATCTGTATTTATTACAGTTTTCTTATTATTTGCTCACTTGCAATTTTGAATCTTAATCCGGACTTCGTCTCAATATCATAGGTGTAGTATATTATATTTAACGAACTTCTGTATGGAGTGTCTATCATTTACTAAATTTTGCGCAGAAATAATAATATCATTATAGTTAATAAACAAAAGTTGGTGATGGTGTATAGCTTTGTAGAATTTTTTAAAATTTTCGATAGCTAATTCCAGTAGCAAATAGTGATTCCCCTTTCAGCGTCCAAATATTTATTTGTATTTATATTTATATAATTAAATATTAATATTAATTTTATAATTTATGCTGTGTTTTACAAACTTACCAAATTGCTAATATCTTTCTTGGACCTCACCTCAATTCAACTGTACCATTCATTATTGACTGATTAATCCATTAGGTCAGAAAATATGAATTATTCATATAAGTTTTAAGTAAATGTAAAAATATTTTTTATATAATTTATAAAAATGATAAATCTACAACATTAATAATGCAATAGTTGATACTATTGACAGTGTGACTGCACTGTTATTTTAACTGTTCTATTGACAGTGTGATCACGGTTCATACAAGCAGTGGACCAAATCTGAAAATAATGCAAAAAAGAGGAATTTAAAATTAAAATAATAATTTAATCCTAACACAAATTCTTAAAATAACACAAGCTATATGAGCACTACACTAAGGGCCTTTAAATCAACATTTCTGATGAGGCAAAGAATAAAACCGCACTGCCAATAGAATGGTAAAAATGACAATGCGATCTCATTGTCACTTTTACTGTTCAATTAATTGTACAACCTAATAAATTGAATTTGTAAATTCAATTATTATCAACTTAAAAAAATTAACTAAACATAAACATTAATATAATTCTTTTTAAAGAAAATAAATGACTATTATCATGACTGAATTTCTTTTTTCTTAAAAATAATTAATACTTTTGGGATTACATTATCATTTCTCAATAAAATATTCAAAATAATAGTAAGATCACACTATCAATAGATTTGATGATTAATAATTATGATACTGATAATAAATAACAATATAAAAATAAAATTGAAATTTAAACTTTGTACCTAAATGATATGTTATTTCAACTTCAAATTTTCAAAATAAAATACCTAATTTTATTATTAATAAATATATTTTTGACTATCTATACTTTAAAATTATATATTCAAACTATGAAATTAAAAAATGGTATAAATTAATCTTAAACTATAATTTATTTTACTCATTAATTACTAGATCTACATTAGTACATAGTTAATATTACTATTTTATATTATTACTTAGTAATTATCTTTTTTAAATATATATATAAATTACTAAATTATTAGTACTTTTAATTAGATTTCACTATATTTGCTATTTGAATAAAATTAACCAAACAAATATTTAGCCCACAAATATAAACCAAATCAGCTATGTCTAATTAAGAATTTTATTAATTACTAATTTTTAATACATTTATGAAAATTTGATTAGATATTAGCCATAATTTGATATTAATTAGATATTTTTTTATCATATAATTTTTTAAATGATCAAATAATAAAAACAATACTTTTAAAATGATAATTTTTATATATTTTAGAATTTACAATGAGTGATGCAAATAGACATCCTGCACATCCATTTGGACAGGTAAGAATGATATATTACATTTAATCCAAATCAACATAACTGAAGTATCTATTATTAATTATTTTTAGAAAATATTCAATGTATATGTTTGATTCAGTTTTATTAGATTTATCATTTAACATCTAAGTCTATCTAAGTGGCATATTTCCAAGTAATGTTTTAAGTCCAATGGTTTAAGATAGGTATTAGTGATACTATATTATTAAAAACTTTAATATTTGTATGTGAAAGGCTAAAATATAACAAACTAATTAAAAATTATTATTGTTATCTCGAGATTAGAGTAGACAATAGAGTAAGTCCTATAGACAACTGGTAAAGACTGGAAACCAAGATCCCTTAGGTAACCTTATCATAATCTGATTTTCCTATTGGTTTGGTGGTCACTAAATATCTCTGATAAGTGGTAAGCAACCAATATATATGTGCCTGGATGCTTAAAGAAGTGCTTCCTATGTGCCTATCCCCTTTTAACATAAGAGACTGCCTAGGCTATTAGTAATTTGAGTGAGTATAAATTGGGTTATGGTGGTGCTACATTAATTCCACCCCACCTTTGGATATTTTATATACTAGATTACTAGATATATATTTTCATTCACTAATAATAATTCATTAGATTTGAAAAGTATACTTAGAAAATTGTAAAATCATACCATTAGAGTATATCCTATCAATAATTAGAGAAATGTATGTATGTGGGTGTGTGTGTATGTCTGACCGGTATTTTTCTCCCAACTCTCTTGACGGATT
>JAUYWV010141168.1:0-10566 GCA_032274565.1 Nematoplana nigrocapitula | reverse complement strand
AAATTTAGACTCCAACGAGTAAAATGTGTTACACACAATTTTTGAGTAAATTTACTCATTCAAATTTACAGTGTACTATTGAACATATTTTTATATGTACCTTAACTTACTGTACCATGGAATGATAATTCGTTTTATTTCCAGAAGTTTTGTGTAAACACGCGCAGCCATACACTTATCTCACATCGCATAATGTCGAAACTGTCAACAGAGCTAATCAGGTGTCCCTGATTTGTCTTTTGGAGATGTTTCTAGTAATTTGGATATTATTGGATTATATTCTATATCATTCTTTAGGAGACCTGGAATTATTTATTGTTGAATGACAATAGTTTTTCCTAATATTTGCAAAGATCTATTTGCTCTAAAGGTACAATGTTTTTAATTGCTGTTCCTCACACAAACTTTCGTAGGGACAACAACATATAGGGCAAATAAGTATTTTCCTAATTCAATTCGCGGGTATTCGAATAATCCGATCTAATCAATTTAAGCAGCATTAATAAGCTATGTTAATTCAGTTTATTGATTTTTATATTGTCATTGAAATTCGCTCGTCCGTCGTCGGCCTGTCAGTTGAGAAACATAGTCAACCCACAGATCTCCAAATATTATTGAAAAATCTACTATTTTTGCAATTATGATTGTGTTATAATTTGGATTACATAACACTATTTAACGTTCTTAGATTGTCTATCCTTAGATTTATGTCCTCGTTTTATGTGTTAAATTCCACAATAAAAAAGAACCTGTCTAAACTTGTAATTTCGGTCCGTAAGTCTGCAGCTACTCTGGACCCTTCTAATTTTTAGGTTATCGACAAAACATATTCCCCCATATAAAACAGGCTTTACACACCAAGTCTCTTAGCCCTATTTTAAATACACCGCTTCATTTGTTAGGCTCATAATTTACTGCAATATATTTTAGTTATTTTTTCTGCATCAATTTACATCAAATAATTTACTATACCAGTTTTACGATTTTGTTGTTTTAGAACTCTATTCTAACTACCTTCAGTCAGTCACGTTTTAATTCTCTTGATAAAAAGAGTTCCAAGAAGTGATCTAACCGGATATATGATCTGCGTATTCTGAAACCTACAGTATATATATCCTAAAACAGCTAAACTCTCCTTATTCTGGTCTTGTTAGATCTCTCTCTCATAGACTGCGCATGCACTATATCTGGGTCGCTTTACCAACTCATCTTCTCGCGGAGAGCTAGAAAAGCTCGTCAAAAGATGTCATTATACCATTCACAGTAATGAATGCAGATGAGAGAGCATATCTAAACCTACAAGAAGAACTGTATACTTATACTATCAATAAATCCTTTCCAAAAAGAGAATCGAACAGTAGCCATCCACTTCACCATACAAGATCGAATTTTGCTCTCCCACTAGAAGACAGTCCACTTTTTTAACTATACCTCAATTGTACTGAATGACAGTTAAACATTTTCTTTCTCCTTTCAGCTTTTTACATCCTTGATACGTTTGAATACCTCACACCCGTGAAATGTATTTTTGTTTCCATTAAATTTAAATATACGTTTTTTTAAAAAAAGATTTTATAGATAATTTCCAGTAATCATGAAAATACGCTCGTCACCTTGAGGGAAATTTTAGCGACCTTGAGAGAATTTATGGTTACAACACATACTTCTATATTAAATATATAATTCTGTGGGTTACCGCATGACACAACGCAGTATTGGTTTTGGAAAGGGGAGGGGGGTGTTTCCCGAAGGGAATTGCTGTGACTTTGAGAGAAATTCCCACGACCTTACCATACTTATAACGTGGCGCTCTCTGTTTGGTCCACGACAACAATTACCTAGAACTATCTATGGCGATACGCCCTCTGATTGACTGACCTACTTATGATGTCATCAATAGTGCCCGAAACAATATCGTTGCCTGATAAGGAGAGGCATAAACTACAATTATTGTGCACTTATTTTAGTCAAATCATTGTTTGTTTGTTAATGTTGACAAGTGGTCTCTAACATTTTATTTTGAAAGTTTTGAACTTCTTTCCAATATTATACAATTGAGAAAAAATACAATGTAGAACAATTTTATGGATCATGGAATCGCTAAAAGGAACAATATATTGAAATAGTTATTTATATTTTTTTCAAAAAGATTAAGACACCAACATCTGAAAAAATTTAGCGATACATAAATTGTCGCTGACGTGCAGGATCTTTCTGGGGCTCGCCTTATAGATGAGTGAATAAAACAGTGATAAATGTTAACAACTTTAAACAGTTAAACTATTATATATTATAATGAAACTGAATAAGGAAAGATAAAATATACATATTACTTATTAAATATACGAATAGTAAGTTACCCGTGGTCAGTCTGAGTGGGATACGTCCAACAACGTATACAACCGCGTCATTTAGTTTTATTTTGAATAGTGGGTGGAACCAGTAAAAGAGGTTAAGAGATTCGGTGCAGAGGTTAATATGGCCACAACACAAATCAGTGCAATAATTGAGAATGTAATCAGACAGAAACGGTCGATAACCCGAGCAACGAACTTCCAGCGGGCGGATATGATGTTGTCCTTCTCGTCATCTCGCATCTTCGTGGTCATCGTCTGCAACGCTGCCAGTATGGAGTGCAGATCCCGAGTTGTGGAGCAGGACTTTGTGCCACCGATATTCACACGGGAGTCTAAAATGTCTGACAAAAACATATAGAAACTTCAAAATCAGTTAATTTAAATGATCCTCTACTATAATGACATATCGCCAGGAGACTAAAAGTAAACCCGCTAAAAGTAGCTACGCAATATGTGTCATACCTATATTCTAGTCATAGCATCGTATGACGCATCGCCTGACGTCATAAGTACTGTAGGTCATCCAATAAGAGCGCGCCACCTCATAAGTAGGCCAAGGGGAGGAGTTTCTTCGAATAAAGTTTACGTGACCTTAACCTACTTACATCTGATTGATCCATGTCCAAATAACCTTGATCATCTTATGACGTGTCGCTCTATAATTTGCTTACCTACAGTACTTATGACGACCCACAATGTGTCATATGAGCCTGAGGAGCACTTACCAGTTGTAAGTTATTTTACTGCACTGCGTTGAAGTAGAGAAGATTGGAGACTCTGGTGGAGAACATGGCAACTTTCTCGGGCTGACGATATGGGAATTTTCATATATTAATAGAAGGCGTTTTGAAATTCAAAAGCGTTTTACGAAAGAGTACAAGTCTAGTTGCCCTATTTTAGTCAATTGACTATGAAATCTGGTAAAGTGATAATAAATTTCGACAAGCAGGAGTTTCTTTATTGATCAGAGTGATATTGTATATTGACAGTAGTTGTCTGGAAATTTCCTGGCATTTTCGGTCAGGTCATGCACTTGTGGCATAAGTTTATATATCAAACCCAGCTGTGCATATGATTAGTAGGATCATTCGAATGGTTATGTATTTCTCCAAAATATGGCAATGTTTGCATTAGTGACATTATTTAATCTAATCAATAGAATGTAAAAGTAAAAGTTATACTGAAATGAGGATGCACGGCTAAACTACACATGTCAAGTAAGTTTCTTATCAAAACAGAACATTTTAGCTCGTATTGGCGATTCGCGATCGAATGGTTTCTAATAGCCACTTTTATTATGATGATTTTTTAAAAGTTCCTGAAGGAAATTCCACACATACAGTATAATTAGTTATTTTTTAAAGCAAAGGAAAAAGAAGCTTTATTGTTAGCTTCTTTCACAGCCTGATGGTTAAAAGTTGAGGAGTCGAAATTGTTCAGAGAACGGACTCGTGCTGTGTTCTGGAGTTCTTTCACACAGGAGGTGTTTTATCAAACTCTACATATGAGCAGGTTGTGTCTGAATCACCTACTGTCTAAAAGAAAACTGATAAATAATCCGAGCTCAAAGTCTACATATAGCTTTAAAGATGAGTATAACATTGTGCGACAGATATGTGCGACAGTTATTTCTAAAAAACTATAACACCTATGAAAACATGATTTATACCGTTAAATAGCTTTTTCAAAATACTCCATTTGGTATCAGAAAGATTTCAAAATATTTCCCTCTTTTGCACTTTAAATAAACAATTACGTGATATCCTTATAGACGTGTGCAAGAGATCCCGGTGTTAAATGGTCTTTCGGCCACTAGCGGGAATCTTTCGGTCGGCGGGAAACTGGCGGATATAATTATTAATATTTTTTAATGAAGAAATAACGATTATTATATTAATTTTAATAAGTATTTAGCTGTATTTTTTGTAAATAACGAAGATATTTCATAATTAATAAACTACCGTTTTGCTTTCGGCTGGCCGAAACTTGTACATTCTTATCCAGTTTGCTTTCGGCTGGCCGAAACTTGTACATTCTTTTCCTGATTTCTTTCGGCTGGCCGAAACTTGTAAATTCTTATCCAGATTTCTTTCGGCCAACCGCAAGTTGGAAATAATTGTTTTTTTAAAGTACAAGAGAGAAAAATATTTCGAAATCTTTCTGATACCAAATGGAGTATTTTGCAAGGGCTATTTAACGGTATAAAGCTTGTATTCATAAGTGTTATAGTTTTTGAGAAATAACTGTCGCACACGTCTATGAAGGTATTACGTACTTGTTTATTTAAAGTGCAAGGGAAATAAATATTTTGAAATCTTTCTGATACCAAATGGAGTATTTTGCAAGGGCTATTTAACGGTATAAAGTTTGTTTTCATAAGTGTTATAGTTTTTGAGAAATAACTGTCGCACACGTCTATGAGGGTATTACGTTATTGTTTATTTAAAGTGCAAGAGAAATAAATATTTTAAAATCTTTCTGATACCAAATGGAGTATTTTGCGAGGGCTATTTAACGGTATAAAGCTTGTTTTCATAAGTGTTATAGTTTTTTAGAAATAACTGTCGCACACGTCTATGAGGGTATTACGTAATTGTTTATTTAAAGTGCAAGAGAAAGAAATATTTTGAAATCTTTCTGATATCAAATGGAGTATTTTGCAAGGGCTCTTTAACGGTATAAAGCTTGTTTTCATAAGTGTTATAGTTTTTGAGAAATAACTATCGCACACATCCGTCGCACAATGTTATACTCGTTTTTAAAGCCTACTTCGTCAAGAATGTACTCCAAATTGCCTGAGCGATCAAATGTTTAGTTGTGCCTATTGTCAGGAGTTTTAGAGTTTATTTTATTTAAATACAAAATAGTGTATTATGAATCTGTTATAAATAGTTTTGCTTTTTTAAGAATAAAATTAAATACTTTTTTATTCTCGATATTTTATTTGTAATTTTATAGTATTCATTGGTAATTGCTCAAGGTAATTAAGGCATAAAAGAGTTTAACTACTTGGTTTCATTTTATATATGAAGTTTTTACACTTATAATGCAGTCGAGATAAGCTTAGACTTTCAGTTGTCTGCCAAATATTTAGACTCTTGAAATCAATGATAGCATAGATTACTTTTTGAATTACTTCTAAATGCAGAAGTTCGTCGGATTTCCTGTAACTCTGCTAAGCTGGACGTCATAGCATGCATCCGATTTCTGAATCCAACATTAGCAAAATTGATGAAGCTAGACTCTCTAGTTAGCTTATGATTTGAATTGCTCCGTGATGAATTTATATGATTGAGTAAAGGGCTGTCTTCTGGGAGTTCGTCCAAATCAGCAGCTTCAGGTGGGGCCATATTCATAAGACTGGCCATCCACTTTATGACAAATCGTTCAATCTAAAAGAAATGAGGAAAACAATTCATGCAAAATGTAAACGTTTCAGTTTAAAAATGCAAGACAATACAAAGTGCAATTTTCTAATCTAAGCGATACACCCGGATTCTCAGTGTTGACTTTGTGTGTTAAGCCCCTTACCCTGCTTTGGCATTCTAAATCCTAAATTTTAATGCATAATATTCTTGAAATTAATTCTTATTACTATTTGTATTATATAAAAGTATCTTCATTATATACCTACATGCTTATCCGGTGTGTTCTTGGCAATGCTTTGTACCTTTGTTTTAGCTTTGGAGTTTACATCAAATTATTTTCGCTGTAAGACACGATTGTGGGCTATAAATAATTTACCAAACATGTCTATAGAAATTGGTAGATTGCTACCGGAGATTTTACATCAATTTACGAAGCACATCAAACTTTTGGAGTCAGGTTTCATTCACAGGTTGTAGACTGTTTATTCAGTTAACAAAATATCTCTCTGGAACGCCACAATTTGGCCGTAAGTTGTTTAGGGAAACCTTTTACAAACAGATCGAAGAAAATATTAAGGAAAACATTAGTCATTGCATTACAGATGTTAACAAAAGGGACTAATCTGCATTCATTTATAAATGATACGTAATAACCAACATTACTGTTTCCGATAAATGCTTCGTTAAACGTACTGTATAAGTATACGGATAATATGTTTGTTTCTGCCTTATATGTAGGGTGTCCGTATTTGGTTGCGTTTTGTTAGTAAGCTATATTTTTTATATTAAAGTTTATGTTTACATGAGATTCACACAGTTTAGTATGTACAGATATAAAATGTACCCTATTAATTTACAAATAAAGACCGTCATAATTGTCAATCACACGTTTAAAAGCGTCTCGAACTCTGTCCTCATCATTTGGTCATTGAATCTTGGTAGCTTATTATGTAATAAATTCTATAGATAGATCTTCTCGGCTATTAAAATCAAATTGTTCAGCGTTCTGATTTCTTAGTGCTTCTGCAATTATAATTAAAGCAGCTCGATGGTGAGGACTAGTGTAATTCTCAATAGTATCGACACATTGATTTAAGAGGGTTTTCCGTTTTTCATGTACAGTTTTAATTAGGAATTTGTTAATTACTGTTATAAAATGAACTATTTTCTTCAATAGTCGCGCACACAACATTCTAAAACTGCTTCTTTCAATAGTCTTGTGTTAATTAATATGTATACTGTATATAAGTAATGAACTTAAATGAATAATTTTGTCTGCATACAAGGTGTATTAGTGTTACAAAAATTATTTTACTTTAAGTAGTGTAAATTGCATTTTTCATATTTTTCTGATTTTAGTTTGAAAGTCAATGTGTTTACTGACTGTGGCTTACCCATGGAGGAATTTCCTTTGCATGGCTGCCAGCATGGTGATTATCCAATACAAACACAGTAACCACCAGGGATACTGAACATAATATCATCGCCGATGTAAAGTAAGTTCCTGAAAAAGCGTAAAAGTGCCTATCGATCATTTATCACCATCCGACCGTACAATAATAAAGCGTCGATTGGGCTATACCTAGCAGGGGCACAGCTTTGGAAGTCTCCGGTAGATTGTTCGCGATAATCAATAGAAACATGGTTAACGAAAGGAGAATTGTGACACCTAAAATTTAAAGCAAAGAAATTATGTATAACTAAGTGTACCAGTTGTGCTTAATAGAATATATAGCAGGAAACGTTTATTGAAGTCGGACAGTAAAACTGGAGAATGACAGTAGCAGTTATTTTATCTATGTCACACGAAACAATTTAGCATCTGTTATATACTCTAATAGGACATTCTAGAAAAGCCGCGAAATACAATCAACCAATCAGAAGGCTTACTGTAGAGTCTCAAGTAAATTCTACACGCTTCTAGAAGGATACATAACAGAAAATTCGACTAACAGAACAATAGAAAGTTCTGGAACATTTACTGTCACATTAAGACAAAGAGTAAATATACCAACTACCTGAAGTTGCAGGGTGCATGGGGCCTAGAGCAACATAATCATTATAACACGATTCACAACCCTCCTAGATGATCAGCAGTTACTGGGAGATGGCTACTGACACAGCCCTTCACTGAGCATGTAAGGTAGAACAGAATTACACGCTTTGCATATCAAACAAGGAGAAAAGGTTTTTCGATAGTCATCGCCTTTCATACAACTCATAAATGTACTTTGTTGCGCAAACCAAAAGTACGACTTTCAAAATATAAGTGGGTCTAAATAAAATTCAATACTACCAAATTGCCTCCAAAGAAAATAATTACTCACTCGATAATGTGGGTGTTGCATCGTGTTCTAAGTTATGCTATATACTGTATATGGTTAATTTGATATTTGTTGTGATATTGCTAAACTGAACCATACTATTTTATATGCCATTAAAAAATGAAGTAGAAAATGGTATAGTATAGTAATTTACTTCTCTTTGAAAACACCGTGTATAATAGTGTAATAGATTTTCAACTATGCTTGTCAGAGATTTCCAAGCACAATTTAAAAGAATTATCGTAGTGATTTAAACAATACAGTGAAATGGGAGTAAATTAAGATAGTACAATAAAATAGCGAGAAAAAATAAAGAGAATAAAAAAGCGAGGCACAGTGTGCAACAACGAATTGAAAGAACTATTTTTTAACTTATTGAAGAATCTTATTAGCTTAGCCCATATGTCCTCGTGAAGCTTTGATTGCTGACTTAGTGTCTTGATTAATGCTAGACATCTTTAGGTTTCGCTAAATCTATGTCTGTATCTAGAATGGCTTTATGCACCCAATTAGGTAATTGCCACTAGCTCTGATCTGAAAGAAGATGCCAGAATCCCCTCTGTGAACTGAGTTCTGATCATTGGTTTGTCTATAGAGTACATAATACATATATGTTCGTCTCCAAGGTGATTGATAGGTTTTCATCCAGTAACTTTTTGAGAAAGTTGAAATTACAGTATACATAATTTATTTATACAAGTAAACAATATAAATAGGCTACATATATATTGGACATATTTTTGTCACTATTTTTAGTATATTAAACTGCTAAAGAAGTGAAAATTATCCCGGAATTATATATTGTTCTATAATGTTTTGTTTTTTTCAAACGCGTATAATGAAGGGTGGTGCCATATTATTTGTAATTTTTTTTCGTGTCATTTATTTGTGATGGGAAAAGGTAAGAAATGCAGTGCCTATGATTGTCATTTTCTATCGATTTCATCTCTTCTTTCATTTATTTTCTCTTTAACTCATTCACTCTCATTCCATCTTCATTTTGTTTGTTTGGATCTATATGTTAGTTGTAGGTCATTAACAGTCTTTGGTTAAATTATTCGGAAAACACATATACGCTACACCTACTACTCATATCGGGTAGTCAAAAGTAGTTATGTACATTCGTAGACATTAGCTTATTTTTTACACTATGCATGTAAGATAAAAATATTTAAAATTGAAGCATAATTGTTAAGTTATTTAGAGTTGAACCTTTATGTACTATTTACCGTATGGATTTGTCATCCTATGCTAGGTATGAATTTGTAACTCCTGCCCCATTATGATATTTTACTAAGCCATCTGACCACATTTCTACGCCATGATTAACCTCTCTTTATCTTTCATTTACTGGTGATATCGGCACCGAGATGATCTAGCTTCGCAAGTGGATCCTCGCGCGGTATTAGTTCGTTTATCCCGATTTATATATACCATACAACTATCACCAGGTACTCTCGTTTTTTGTTCTCATTAATATGGTTGCATCGGCGATCAAAGCACAGCATCTTGCTTCTCAAACTTGTCTGTATAGCAATAGACAGTATTGGATTTTTAATATTTGGAGACAGATAGGTTGCAATTGCAACTGCTCCTTTCAAGTAGGATATCATCGATGTTCTCATTCCGATTTTTCATAACTGTTCGGAAGTTACCATCGTTTTTCGTAGCCTTAAATATATTTTTACTGATTACCTTCACCTTGTCTTCGTCACGAAAACAATGAATCGCAATATTTTGTCAGGCACACATCAACAGGGTATTTAGTCTTCGTGGCTTTTTCGGTCTTGCAACTGGCCTTGTCTTGTCGATACGTGATCTAACACCACTGGGTCTATGGTCAACTCGCAGGCTTCATTTGCCAGTTTTTCGTTTAAACAATTTGTATGTACGTATATTAAAAAAATATTAAACGCAATGGAAAAATAAGATTTTCGTACACGCATATTCTATTGGTAAATGTGATAGCACACGTCAAATTCTACAAGAAAGTTATTCGGCGTTTGGAGGTTTCGATTTGCGTCATTGTCAGCAGTACTTTATTTCATCAATTTTCCTCTGACAAATACAGGTCGTTTCGTAATTATTTTCGTTTTTTAATTGATAGTAAAAACAATTTGTAAATTTTATAATTTGTAATTTAATAAAACACATTTAATATGTGCAGAAAAGCAATTACAAAATTAGACAATATAGTTACCATTGTTTCTAATAATTTCCTCAAAACGTCTCATCATATCACCAATGGCTTTGCCAAGACGCTGAACAGAAAAACTTGGCATATGCTGATCCATAAATTGGACGATCTCTTCGTTTGTTACAAACTTTTGCTTACAACGTAGCGCTTCAATGCGTTAGAATATGTATCTGTCACATAAGTTGCAGTCAGGTGAGTATGGAGGCTGCTTGAGTGTTTTGACATTATTTTCCTGAAGAAAATATGTGGTGGTTCGAGATACGTGAGGTCTTGCGTTGTCGTGAACTAATCTAATGTTCCGTAAGAATGCGGTAAATCAT
>JAUYWV010141157.1:0-10566 GCA_032274565.1 Nematoplana nigrocapitula | reverse complement strand
ATTCATAATTGTTCCTACGTTTAAATTTAACTAATTTCCAGATACGTTTTTGCAATGTAAATTTGTTATGTCGCTCACTAGTTAACTGAAATTTCTGATTCCCATTTCTATTAATAAACGCTTACTTTACTTTACTTTACTTTATAGCGTTGTCCTTTATTAGAAACGATACCAGACGGTTTCATAAACCTTTTTAGTCCCTGGCAAGAAGATCCTCATAAGACGACTCCGTGGGAATTAGAAACATAATCCCGCCTTGATAATTACTGTAGCAGTGTTAGACCCTTGGTGGCTCTCTGTGGGATCAGTGTGCGAGAAGGACCTCCCTCGGCTGTACTGTTGAGGTGCAATAGCCCATGTCCCCTACGGCTGGAGAAGCGCTGGGGTGCCAAGCAAGCACTGGAGGAATGCGACCGCATAGTCTGCTGCATTTGCGTGATGGGAGCGCTGGGAAGGGAAGAGAAGACGCAGACTGTGCTGCTACCTGTCCGTCCCTGCCTCCACTCTCTCCATCCCTCACCACCACTACTATCCGGCACTTTGCAGATATGAGAAACTCGGGAAAACTGGGGAGAGCTAGTTAGCCTATCATTTAGGGTAACCGCAGCGAAGGCAGTGGAACAAATTAGTTAGAATTGCCGTGTCACTGGGGTGCGTCAGTAAGGGTGTGTGTTGTGCGCTCTGTATGTAAATGGTGCTGCAGTCCACCGTCTTTCTTGTTCCTTTCCAAAATCTTCAACAACGCACTCTTCTTGTAAAGAGATGACGCGAAGAACCAGTTTGCATAATCATAACGACGGTATTGGTCCTCCTGTCTCCGCTATCGACGTTACCCGACAGGTTGATTGATTGTTCGTTCCACGCAACCTTCTCTCCTCTCCTTCTCCCCTCTTTCTCTCTCTTACTCTTAGATGTAGTTGATGTAGCCCTGCATTTTGCCAACAGTACCCCCGATTTGAGCACACACTCGTTTGACAGGCGAAGTACACAACATACCCAGACCCAAGAAACCCACGAAGGACAGATACTTTTTTAGCAACTTGTGCCGAGTCGGTTTAGTCTTAATCGACGTATAATTGCTATCTGTGCTGTCCCTGCTTTGTATTTATTGGTCAGGGATAGAGAAACAAGGCATGAACAAACGGAATTTCATATTTCTCGTCTTTCTCAGCTACCAGACCCGGACACTGTTGAGTGGCGGTGGCAGTCTCACCATAAATGTGTGCGACGAGCATCCCGGTTTCGTGCGCCGACAGCGGAGACTGTGCCGGCAGCACTTCCGCCTCATGGAGAGTGTCTTCCGAGGCTACTTGATGGGATTGGGCGAGTGCAGGTACCAATTTGGGAAGCACCGATGGAACTGTACCGGGCACGATGTGAAGATTAAGGGGAAGAAGCGCGACAAGTCCTACATGGACCGACTCATCACTCGAGGTAAACCTATCGCTATATAGATCTATATATAGCTAAACTTTCCTAATTTACGCAGATCTGTGTACGAGGTTATAAGAAAATATCTGAAATTTAAGTGTGTTGTTTGGCCAAAGTTATTGTACATTTAAAATTGATTCAATTGTGAAGTACGTATGATACGTACTGCGTAAGATATTTTGGAGTGTAGACCCTTTGATTTCTTTTGAAAGTTACTGGACGGAAGATTAAAATTAATGAGCAGAAAGAGTGTGACCGTGGTGTGCCAGCCGCAACCCCTTACTGAATAAGATTAAAGGTACTATCTCTAAACACTTGAAATACTGTAGAAATGATAATGCAATTTTATTAAATGAAAACAAACGCAGTTTCGTCGAGGATCAGTGAAATAGAATAAGCTATAAATTGAAATATTACTGTTAAAATAACCAAAGCTCATTTTAGATACGGCCTATATAGTACCTTCTTAAATGGCCTGCCTATCTGTGACCGTTTTGTTCGACGTCGATTTGAATTAGGCAATCGATTAAACTTGAGAAACAACAAATCGATAATTCTCAATGGCTTGCTAGATTACTATATATAGCAGTTTGACTGGCGTCGATAATTTTTATATAGTCGGTCATTTTGAAGAAGGATTCCAAAGAGCATTGGAAACATTACTGGCGGTAAGTAATAGTTGATGTTGGTTTATCGATTCAATCACAAACATGTACAGTGTGATATTTGAACAAAACTCTGCGTAGTCATTAACAAACCGTATTAGTTACTACAGTTTTTACGGCGGAATAAACCATGTCCGTATCTCTATAATGAGAGGGACTGTCTGTCGAGAGGAGGGGACGAGGACGCATAATTGGACTTACTGGTCTTTATTAAATTTCGATGCTCTTCTCTTCCTCTTAGTACGAACGAATTGCAATTGTAGCAATAAATGAATTTTAGCTAACATCCAGACGTTTCCAGATTAACTAACGCCTGTAGGTCCCGTGTGCAGTGGTATACCTGGAGGCCCTGCTCAACATAATAATAAAACCTATATATAGCATTTGTAATCAATTGGACAGCCGTCTGTTACTTATAGACAACCTGCCTTAGTGCTTTTATTATGCAGATTTTCGTTTGGGGATCTGTTTATATTATGCACTTTAATTTTCTAATAATTGTCACATTCAAAATTTAAAATCTTCTACTATAATTAACCAGACTTATAATTTCTACCGGCCAAAAATTTAGAATGCATCGTCCTATATGCCAAAAAAATGCAAAATTTAAATACAATATTTATAATTAAAATCAATCAATGATGTTTGTTGAATGTACATATAGATAGATCAATAAACTGAAAATTCTGCTTTCTATTATACAGTGTAAAGTACGGTATATTTAAAATTACTTTCTGAAGATTTTCAAGGCCCCTTTTCAGGAATCAAAATTTGAAATTTTTCAAACGCTTTGATAGTATCACTTATTCATTCAAATTACAGCAAAATCCATCTAATGAGCGAACACATCTTCACCAATCTTTAGACAGCTTATTAGAGCATTGGAGCATGTTACAACAGTACCCAAAAGGCGGAACTATATGAAAAATAAGTAATTTTAAGAAAATTACTTATATGCATAGTAATAGCCAAAAATCTGGCCTAATTATACAATTTACTTATTCTTCGTGTAGTTCCGCCTTTTGTTCCCCGTTGGCTACTGCTGTAACATACTACAGTACATATAGTGCTCTAAAAGCTTTTTAAAGATTGGTGGAAATCCTTAGACGAATGCTATCAAAGCGTTTGAGTAAAATATTCAAATTTTTCGATTCCTCGAAAGTTACCTTCAAAATGGTCACTTTTGGAGGTCAGGGGATGGACAGAGCGAGTTTTATTTGACCCCATTTGATATCTCTCAAACCTTTGATTGAGTAACAATGTGATAAACGTTTTTCCTATCGTCTAACTATTTCTATTGTGGGTAAATAAAATCGGCCTCTTGCTTAAACTACCACTAAAAGCGAATAGTTGACCGTCCTGATATTCTAGTATAGTCCTTGACAACAACCTTTCAGTTTACCTATAATTTTGTTTCAACATCTACACAAAATTCTTTATTAGAAATGACTGTTGGAAAAATCAAAATTATTACATACAGTAAATGCCTCTGTCTTATATGTATACTGTACTTAATCCTGAGAAATTATGAGCCGTAATAGAAAATAAGCAAAAAATAATTGTCGACTGAAAATCAGTTTATTGCACTTAACTCAAGTCACTAACAGGTACTGTAGGTCCACACTACATTTGTCCGCGTGGTTAGAGACGAAAGTATTTCGTCTCAATAAACTTCAAAATTCACATATCATTCGTTTTTGCAGCACATTTTCAATAAAATTTATTTTGTTTCTTTAATCGTTTTGGTATACACTTATCTGACGTTTACAAATCTACACGCTTTTCGATAAGACAAACACAGTAACGTGACTGACTATTTTAGATGCAGAATCTAACGGAATAGGGAAAATTAAACGCTTTCTTCCGTAGTATATTTACTTATCGTTCGGTGTTCTGACCGAATTCATTGTACTGTAAAGGGATGCTGACTAATCGTGTACCTGATTTCTATATGCCCAAATTTCTTTCAACAAACATCTTCAGCAACACAAATCTAACAACCATTCTGATATCTTATACATATAAACACACCCGGAACTGATTTTGGAAAACTGTATTTTTGGGGAAAAATACACACACAGTCATGGAGTTAGCGAAAGAGTGAAAATATACGGACAAAGTCGACTGATAGAGTGTATATCCTTAACCGCAATTTCTGCAAGTGCACACGCATCAATGTGGGGCTGCTTATTAACACACAATTTGATAAACGAGCCACTTGACAAGGGGTGTAGGTATCAATATTTGTTTTGCCAGCACTTGATTGATAGCCCACGCATAGACTGCTGTATTCTACGGTATGTGGTGGCCGCAGGAGAGGTCTACTATCATCCTTTACACAGTACCAGCACCACGTAGCACCTTCTCCAGCATGCACCATGGCACTCTGACAGCCGACAGGATCACGCTCCGATGTCTTCTGCGGATCCCGAAGACGTTGATGGACAGGTATCACAGTCAGATGGAGTCCAAATTTGGCAATAACAAGCAGTTCAACATTCAACGGTTGTGATTCTTGGGCAGTTATTTCCTCTACTATATAGTATAGTGAACATCCATGCCACTGTACACTGGCCCGGTGTGGATTGCTATATAGGAAAACTGACTGCATGTTTTTTCCCGCGACTTGACGAACACAAAATGACGGCTGGTGGTGGTGCGTGGTAGTTTTCAAATTATCCAGCCGGAGATTGATTTTCCCAGACCTGACAAAATTCAGGGGAGTTGGCAAATCTAAACATAAAATGGGTATCAAACTGAATATTCCAGATATCTTTACTCCAAAGGTAAACAGAGTGAAGGAATCACTGACAAACGAAGACTGCTTCACTCCGCCTAGAATCTGACCGATTAACACCCACCAACACCAAAGTCCCCTATAATTACTCCGAGAGTTGGGAACGAGTCTACCGGAATAGCATCTGGACAAATATTTTTTCCAGGTTCAGGGATAAAATATTTCGCGCTTTTTTCGGAAAATCTTTGTGATCCAGTATTTTAGTCAACCGAACTGAGTTCAACTAATAAAATGCATAACTAATTTCATTTTAACGTTATTAGGATAACTTTTTATCGTGTAGAAGAATTTGTCATGCTACGGCTACGAAGAAGTAACAATGTACATTTCACCAACTGTAGGCCTAAATTTAAATTGTTTGCCAACAAGAGCTGGTAAGTCCAGTGATGCGTTCTCGTCGTTTCCTTTCCTTATATAGAGATACGACGATGCGTCTAACAACAAATAATCTCTAATTATACAAATATGATTTTTAGAATATAAACTTTATGACATGATAACCAACGTCTTCACGGGAAATAGTACTATATACATAATGGAGAGAAATAATCAGTATTACAGCAAAAAAAATAGTTTGCCGACTTTGAAGTAAAAATTCATTCTTCCAAGAAGGCCCATCCTAATATTCCGATTAATAACGTTTAATCCGGAATCTCTCCTTCAGAAGAGGAACCAATGAATCTCATCCATCTCTTCGTCCAAACTGAAGAATCCCCGATTACAGTCCCTACTTTTTTTGCATTTTTAAAAATTCACTATTGGCTCGGCAGCTCTCTGACCTTAACTTCATCGTCACAATTTTTTGCTTTCTATTTTCGCCTTTGTCTTACCACTAGAGATACTGTATATGTACATTTAGTCGTATTCATTAACAAATCAATTTCTAACGTCCAGGTGAGAAGTTGATTATGGTTATTTGGTTGAATTTCATCATGAAGCGGATCCGATCAAGGAGACCGATTGGGTTTCATATCAAAAGCGTGTTATAAATGCAAAGTGTGCATATATTTACTGCGAGTGAACAATGACTTCTAATTGGTAGACTTTCCTTCGGCCTCTTTCTGATTAAACCCACTTAGAAGGTACCCATTTAGCGGAAAACCCACTTACTAGCAACCTACTTTGCGGAAAACCAACTTGCCAGAAAGCCAATTATTCGAAAATTATGGTGTTACCTCTACAAATAACATCTACTGAATTCCTTCTGAAATTTGACAAGTATAGTAAAGAAAATTTAATAGAAAATCCAGAATATGTGTATTTTCACGAAATGTGAACGGATAATTCAGTTGTACTATATTATGATTACAGCATTTCCGATTAGGGTGTTTCCACTAAGTGGGTTTTCTACTAAGTCGGTTTCCGGTATGTGTGTTTCCGGTATGCGGGTTTCCGTTAAGTGAATTGCCACCCTGTCTCATTCTCGCTTAAGGTCCAATGGTCACTCCCTCCTACCACTTACCTCCTACATTCACTAACGGCGGCTCGGCACCTCACCTTAACCTCTTTTCGTGTATTGCCGACCTCCGGTAACCGGTATCACCCGGTCAGCAGCACGACTCGCAGCTTCACTGCTAACGCCCTTATCCTCTGGATGGATTTGAGTATTTCCCAAACTCTACCAATACCACCATCCTCACCACCACAAGGTTATTGGTAATTCCGCACTTCAAATAACTATAATTTAGTATACTATCTGTAGGTTATGCTGACGGGCAATGGATGTGGTGCGAAGCAGCTTGATCCACACTGACTTCCTTTCCATCCCACAGGAACTCGCGAGTCCGCCTACGTACTGGCCATCACGTCAGCCGGTGTGTCCCACCAGGTGACCAAAGCCTGTAGCAGCGGTGTTCACGAGCACTGCGGCTGCGATCGGACAGTCTACGACCATCCGCGTGCCCCAAACTTCAAGTGGTCCGGCTGTTCGGACAACATTCACTTCGGGGCCGCGTTCACCCAGCAGTTCTTGGATGTGCGCGAAAAGCGTAGAATGAAGAAGAATCCGAAGCTTGGGCTCACAAATCTGCACAATAACCATGTGGGGAGGCAGGTAAGTCCACCGATTATCTGCTAAATTAGATTTAATCTGTGGCGTATATTAATTTATATAGTTTCATTGTTCCATCTATAAAGAATTTTTAACAAACAACCTATATGAAATAAATGCAAACGCCTTTCCTATTGGCGGAGGGAGGGGGGAGCTGGTTGTGAATCCCAAACTTTCCGGCTGAACTCTAGTACACGACTAGTTTCGTACTGATTGAGAATCATCAGGTGTACGCAAGTGAACCCGGCTTTATTTTCTACTTGATTTACCAATCAGAACGAAATTAGTCGTGCGTACTATAGAGTTGAACAGGAAGGTTTGGGATCCACAGTCTGCGCCCTCGTCTAGGGAAAAGCTATTTTTAATTAATCTATAAGATGTTTGGCATTTAAAACTAACTGCATATCTTGGGCTTAGACATATGGTTATTCGATTCTATTTTGATAGACAAAAATTAGTACACGGTAGTAGTAAGGAATGAAGATTAAACTATAAGTGGTGAACTAAAATTTATCAAATGCCGGCCCAGATTGAGCTATAGACGGGGTATATATTCTTAATGTAAAGATTTTAGTTTACAAAATTCAAAATTAGATAATTACAGGTATTTGAAATTTAAATTGAAAATTCATATCTTTTGGAACTCAAGTAAAGTAATGTTTCAAGTAATGCTCGAACAGATGCCGAAGCATAACTGAAGAAGATACATGGTGCATCCCATTATCAGGGAACAGTAGATGATCAGAGACGGAAATAAATAATCTAATCTTACCAATAGTTGATCTGCTTCCTGGAAACTGTGCCTCTATTGGTGATCTTGGGTTACAATTAGTAGGGAAAGCTAATAAGTGGGATATCATCCTACTACGACAAGCAAATCTGTACGTCTCAGAAATGTTTCCCCATCTTTTGCATTTCACTTATTTATCATGATCATCGCCGTCATGGAACCATAGCTCCGTATCATCAGTTTCCACTAATGATCCTAGATAGTCAAAATTGGATACTTTGGTGATTTTTCCCATGTATATATAGTAGCATCAGAGATTTGTTTACAACACAACCAACTGACATCAAGTGATACGACTTGTAATATTAAATGATGCTGTCCGCAAATCATTTGTAAATTTAAACTAACTAATCGGGTGCTATGTTATTCTGTCTATCTGGCATCCCTGTGATACCCGGCTGTCTGGTGTCTGGCTGAAGTATGCATACAAAATGAAATTCCTTATTACATATTTTGAGGTCAGCTAAATTCACTAGACTATAGTATCATACCTAGTTTTGTTAGAGAATCTTCCGATTTAAGGTGTCAATATGAATGTTACACATTTAGATGTCAAAATTTATTTTATCGAAATCTCTTTTCGCCGCACTTCTTGCAGTCTGTCATGGGCAAAATGGACGTGCAGTGCAAGTGCCACGGGGTGAGCGGCTCGTGCGAGCTGCAGACCTGTTGGCGAGCCCTGCCCAAATTTCGCGCCGTAGGCGGCTTCCTCCAGAACCGTTTCAGCAACGCTATCCCGGTCGAGTATGTCAGTCACTATCTGGCGCCCAAATACAACCCGGAAGGGAGCCTGTCCGACTCGGACCTGATCTACATCCTGGAATCGCCCAATTTCTGCAATCACGACCCCCGCGTGGGCAGTCTGGGCACATCGGGCAGGCAGTGCAACCAGACTTCAAAGGGGCCGGATAGTTGTCGCGCTCTGTGCTGCGATCGGGGGCATCGGACGGAGACCTATGTGAAGAAGGAAAATTGTGACTGCAAGTTTTACTGGTGTTGTGAGGTGCGCTGTAACACCTGCCGTAAGCGTGTTGAAGTGAGCACATGCAATTAACAGACTGGCTTCCTGACGACAAACAAACACATGTGTGAAGTCAACTACACAGGCACGCTGCCATCGAATTGATTTCCATTTTAGAATCTAGAGTTTTTTATTTGCGAATTAGAAGCGTCACTACCTTATTGTTTTGCTCACCTACCGCTTTCTTATTTCTTCCAAAAATACCAAACTTATACATTTTATACTACTTCTTAAGCAGGGTAGTAGTAATTTAGAAACTTGCGAATAATTTGCTGAGGATTTCTCGTAACATCACGCTGTCTCTCTGCCTGATTTTGTGTCATCATCTACCTCATGTGTCATGCCGGTTTACCTATCTGACTGTCTGATATTTGTACGTCTTATTCAACCACCTATCGGTGGATGTGGCATGGTATTGTTGTTCAACTGGTCGCTACCGCGATGCCTTTGTCCAAGCACCGGGCTAACTATATGAAATCCTTTGTACTTCTTACAACAATTAACTACAAATCTCGTTCAAAGTGCCATTAACTTCCCCTCTCACTCACTCCTATATGCAGTTTGTTTTTGTTTCAGTTTAGCTTACTTCTCATTATATCTAAATAGGATAGTTGGTGTATATACAGTACGAAGAAGAAGAGACGGAGGATTGATCTTCGAACTCGCATTAGATGATGACTTGGAATGTCGTTGCACTGACTCCATGCTCTGCCATTATTGTACATTATTTTCAGTTATCCTGTTTTAACAATAAAATGTTATTTAAAGTTTCAAATGTGTTCAATACCTGATGAATCAGGAGTCTTCATCTCCGTTGGACGCGAACTAGGCGTGTTGAATTAAAATATTCTCTATCTTTCAAAGTTCTGCCGACATCGACATACTGTATATAGATTTTGATCGAGATTTACATGTACAATTTTAAATTTGAAAGGTACATATAACCATAACCACAGAGTAGGGATACACAGAGTCTTGTCTCTATGGTGGTTGCTATGTAAAAGCGTATATACAACAATCGCCATGATATTAACTTTCCGATATATTGATAATAACGGGCGCTAATGCAAGACAGGCATCTTAATTTAAATTTACCACCACCGGATTGGTCAGACAAAAGCGGTAAATTCGAATTATTCAATGAACGGCGTTTTTATTGCACTAGTTCGGTAAAGGAATTTGTCACGTCAAAAATCATAATATAACAATGCAGAAATGAAAAAAATAGATGATAGAAATTATTTTATGTTGAAATAGAAATTTTAGTTTAATTGCATTTAATTCTTGCTTTTATAAATGCCTTAATTTCTTTATTTTTAAAAATGGATGATTTCAATTTATGCTACTGACAATTGAACGTTGAAAGTAGTATATTACAACAATGTGCTTAAAATATATTTTTATTAAAAATGAATTTCTAAAAACATTTTAATGCGCAACCAAGGACTACTAGAATATTCTACTAGTCCTTGAGCGCAACTATATAATTTTATTTAAATATAGACCTTTAGATATTGAAGAGTCAACACTCTGTGTATTCCTACACTGGATATAACTGCTTCATTTGGTTGTAAACACTCTAACATATCACTCATACATGTGCTATAAATGGAAAACATCGCGATAAGGATCCTCTATGTTCATATATACATAACGTTTTGCGACACTATAGCAGATCAACGTTCTCTTCTAATAGTCTCCAAAGTTTACAACGATATGATCAAAGGCAACGTCTATATCTTGCCTCCTATAGGTCCCTTTAAAATCATGAATGATGGATTGAATCTCAGTTATCGGCCACTTTTCTGCTCA
>JAUYWV010141146.1:0-10567 GCA_032274565.1 Nematoplana nigrocapitula | reverse complement strand
TATGATCGATTTGTCAATTCCCTTAACAAACCGCGCTCGCTATAGCCACACACTATACGGGTAATCCTACTAGTTCGCTAAACATAGCATTGGCAGATGAATTCTTATAGTATAGAAGTATAATAGCTGTGTGCGCTGTATTAACCAACAGACAGAAAACAATTACTTGTGAGTTTTTTTAATTCAAGGTCAATCGTCCTTTGTGCTCGGAAGTGATTCTGCATACCTCTGCGAGTCCATAAATAAACATTCTTATAATTGTGTGTCCTCTCTGATTGCTTGATGCAGAAGATGAGGTAAAATAAAGTTATTATTATTATTATCATCAGAAAACAGGGATAGACGATAATTTGTTCTTACTATGTTGCTGCTGCTGCTGAACCAAAAGGAGCCATGAAGATGGGCCTCCAGGAGCTCCCATGCCTGCCCGGGAGCCGTCACAAGTAAACTCCTCTCCCGAACGTCTCCAAGTAAATTTCTTCTTTATGTTCATGAGCAGGGCAATGGAGGACGATATGGATTGCTGTCTGTTTAGGATCGTCGCATTTCCTGCAATTAGGAGCACAATCTGGTTCAAGTTTGTTCCTGTAGTTGTTGAGCAAGGGTGAGTGTTCAGATCGGAGCTGGGTAAAAAGCTTCCTCTTGCGAAAGTCGAAGAGTATTTCTGCTCCAGGTCGGAATTTGTTACCGATTACCTCTTTGGTGCTTGCGTGGGTCTGTTTCCATTTGTTTCTTCTTTTTACCAGGCTTTTACTTGCAGTCAGGGTATTCTCAGTTTGTTCTTGGTTGTGTTTGCTGCCTTCTTTGTCGAGTTGGTCCGCTCTCTCGTTACCGGTGATTTCGCAATGTGCTGGGATCCATTGTATTGCTATCGGAATTGAGGAGGAGAAGAGAGTGTGGTAAATTTGCCAAAGAGTTGTCTCCATTGTGGATTTTCCCGATCTTAAGTGTCTGACAAGAGATAGGCTGTCAGTGAAGATGGAGACTGGGTTGTTATTAGTGGTTGTCCAGTTGAGGGCTTCTAGAAGAGCACGGCATTCCGTGTCGTAAGAGGAGCAGTATTTCCCTGCTGGTCCACATGCACTGGCAATTTCTTGGATTTGGAGATAGACAACCATCCCAAAGCCTCCGTTGGTATTGGATTCCTCTACCGATCCATCAGTGAAAATGTGGATGTTCGTATTGTTGTGTCTTGTTTTGCATATCTGGTTGATGCTTCTTTTTTCAATGGGTTAGGGTCTGTCTTGGTGATTGGATTAAGCAGGTCTCCGTAAATATCCACCGACTGGGAGAGTGTCTTCCATGGAGGCCATTTGAGAGGCTTTTGAAAGTTCTGGTGTATATCTAGGTTATGCTGAGTAGACAACGTGAGGCACAAATGACGCCAGGAAAATTACACATCGCATTTTAACAATCGTTTTACAGAACAGCAATATTTAAGGTATACTTTTTTATAAAAAGCAAAAGTCAACCGTTTTTAAATGTGCGAGTAACTTAATGTTCTAGATTGAACACTTTTATGTGAAATATGACTAATCATAAATTTGCGACAACTAGCCTCCCCACTTGGATCCTGATCCTTCGTGTGCAGATCACACTATCACTGTCTGTCACTGATTTGTAGATTTCTGGAACATCACACTTTTTGTGAAAGTACTTTACAGTGCAATCATATGTACAGTACTTTAGCTCTTCTTGCTTTACACATTTTTTATACTTTTCCAAACAGCTGAACATTGATTGTAGTCTAATTGTTGCATTCTAGAGATCTGTGTGTACACAAAATCCATGCAATCATATAATAATTCGCAGGAAAACTATTTACTGTAGATCTATACGTGACGTGATATGTAAAAAACTACTTATAGTTAATATGAACAGAAAAAAAAGTATTTTTATCATGATCCCACATATAGCAAACAAATGCCATATTTTTCTTTTTGCAATACCTGTACAACGCAGTTATTATGAACACTTACAGAACTAAATAAAATGCAGTATGTATGTAGAACCAGGAGCGAAACAGACACTGACACTGAACACTCATGTATTCAATAAAAGGTTCCTCAATTTTATACATAATAAACTTTACGACATTCAACTGCACTTTAGACATTTCTAAAAATATAAATTCCTATAATAGGTTTTCTGGTAAATATGTCGATGTGGTTATTCCAAGCCAAACAATTGTTAAAGTAGATTTGAAAAGCTGTAATCTAACCTTTTCTTTATGTCTGTTAAAATGATATCATATATTTTATTGCAGGGCTACACGGATGAGCCATTGCCGAAAATTCTTTGCTGCGTCGAGGAAGGAAAGGTTGTCGCCTTAGACAGGTAAGTAGGAATAAATAATAATACATTTTTCCATTTTTAGAATGATGTCATAAAGACAGCAAAAGGCAAGTAGGGCAGTTTTCACAAATAATTCTTATAATAACTTGGTCCTATATAGTTTGCTGTTTTATAATGACATTTTTTGCAGATTTTTAAACTCTTTTCACACTAGAAACTCAAATTATGTTCTACATTTCAGGAAAATGACACACTAGTGAAAGTAAACGAAATTAATATACATATAAATATTTTACTTTATAAAGCAATATACTGTATGTATACTGAGTTATTTTCGTAAATTGAAAGATTTTTATGACACTTACTTGAAAGGAGTCGTTTATGGTTGTGTTACATTGTAATAATTGTTTGAACTTTCTTTAAAATTCCCGTTGTACATTATGTATATTTTTTGTCTAAAGAAGAACACTCGCTCGGCTGGTCACGTTACACATTTTTTATACGGATTTAGGAATAGGATTTAGACAGAATTTGAGAAAAACAAAGTTAGATTTGTTATTTTATTTAGAATAATTTTAACTGACACAAATGGCACACACATTTACACGCTAAGCACATTTTTAAGCTAAACCGCGACTCCGTCTTTCCAATGTTTAGATGGAGTCTGGAAACCAGATCGCTGTCACTCGATGCAAATATTGGTCCTGTAAGTATGATCCCACCGGCGTCACCTGGGGGTGAACAATCATCCATCCCAGCTGGCTGCAACTGGAGTGGCGTGGGTGGTAGCGGCAGCGGCGGTGGAGCTGTGAGTCCCGTCCAACCACCGAATCTTGGAGGCGGGGACGAGAAGGAGTCTGCCGGAGCGGTAGACAAGCTGCCTTTGCGCGTGTTTAACAACTACTTCTCCATGGGAGCCGATGCTGCCACTGCATTTGAATTTCACCAGTCTAGAGGTCAGTCGAATAAACAGTTTAGTTTTAATAAGAAGAATTATTATAGTTTATAGTGCTCTGGGGAAAAAATAAAAAGAATAACTGGCGGTCCTACAGACAACATGTATACCACATCAGAATGATCATTAAATAACGTAGGTAGCACGACATACCACTTGACACGTGGTTCATTGGCTACAGTGCGTCAAATCTTTCAATTACCTCAGCCGTAAAAATTTGTATGACAACCTATATACAATGGGATTTTCCACTACACCTCTACAGGAACTAGAGTATTGGCGTGAGAACAATTGTCGGACTAATTCTTGAGATGACAAAAAGGGCCCGATGTAGCGATATTCTCGTAACGGGGGTGTCCTACTTCGCAGGAAAAGGGGCGAAATGGTAGAGTTCCTTTAAAAAGATACGTCGACCAAATATATATAATTAATCAAAGAATTGAACGATACAAGAACTCAGTAAAGAAAAACAATGTACATCCCTGGAACCTCCACCGGTTTCTTTTTCCTCTCTCTTTCTAATTCTAATCTATTGAATTGTATATATCTTTTTCCCTTTTATTTCCTCTTTCCTCTTTTTCTTTCCTCTGGGAGGTCGGGGTGCCGATGCGTCTCCTCGACCTGGAATTATCACGACAACAAAGTGCCAAAAAGGGAATTTCTTTGGCCCCAATACTGTTCAACATCTTCGGGAGGACATTATGCGCGTTTCTCTCGGCGGATCAGTAATCTGCATTAGCATAGACGCGACCAGAAGAGACAACCTCAGATTCTTTGCGTACGAGGGCTAATTACGGTTCAACACCAAAAACATAGGGAATGGTAGTCGAGCAAAAGCCAAACGGACTTCACCAATTGTTTTGACATGAAGACAGAGAATAAAGCAAATATGGAACTTTGTTTTTTCTGCGTTCGGCAGTCAATACGCAGTGTAGCTTGACTAAGACAATCAAGCGCTGATTTATGATATCATGTGTGTGTGACAAAACTTATGGCTTCCATATACGGAGCTCAACCAAGACCTATCGACATGGGATCGACATGTGGGTATACCGCTGTTTCACCGAGTCGTTTGAGTTCCATAGAAACGCTGGTACTTTGGTTTAATATAACGCGTTTGGATGACTTCCATATGGACGTATGCTCGGGAATGGCAGAAGGAATACAAATAAGAAGTGTAAGGGACTGTGCGTGTCAGAGCAAACTATTGTAGAGCTTTTGCCGTCAGAGAGAAGTGATCTCAGCAGCGCAGGATGTACTTGCAGGCTTGGAGGAGGAGGATAGAGTTAGAACTTTGGTCTGATTGCAGAAGGTTAACAAGATAAGCATCATCAAGTCCGTAGCCGGTAAGGCCGTTGGTACAACCACTCCTTGGCATCCTTCCGACAATCATTTGTCTGTTTCTCAATGGTACAACATCAGTCCATTCCTTGATGTAATCAAACCATGTTTGCATCAGTCTTGTGAATAAGGGTTTTCGACACTGCATCGCGCTTCACCTGGTGTCCAAAGAAAGTCAGATTTCTCCTCGTTATTTCTTGCATCTGGTCTCACATCACCGCAAGCTGCTATGACTTTTTCCAAACATGATCATTAGTCCTTCTTGCTCTGTGCATGAAAAATCTCCAATAGCCGGCGGGAGAATTTCATTTCAAAAGCATCCACACTTCCAGATCTTACCAGTCACTGTTCAGCTATAACATCCATACCTGCCTTAGTATACGCATGGTCATACCTGATCCTAGGTTTCGCTTTCATTTTTTTTACTATCCAGCTTTGTACCTGCACAGAAACATGCTCTAATGCGTCTCCCGCCTTCACCATGGATATGAAAACAAATACTGACAAGAAAAATGAACTGAAGGAACAACGCCATCTCGTTCCAGAGAAGAGTTTCTCATGACCATCAGTCGAAATAAGCGAGCATGTCATAGAACAAACTCAGTCTTCAGAGGTTCTTGGCTTCACTATCAAAGACAAATTGAAATGGGACCACCATATTGCTGTGTGGTTACGAAAACGTCACAAAGGCTCCATTTCCTGTGCAGGTTGAAGAAAGCTAATACACCAACTACATTGTTGGAGACCAGTGCTCCACACATCTATCACATGCGGAGAACAGAAAATGTTAGAACATCGCAACATCGTCGAGGGCAACAGTATTAGTGTTTTTGCCATTTGACTTTTCATTGCAGAACGACCAGATTTCAGTCCAGTTTCCTTCCATATGAGACTCGCCATTTTTATTGCTCCTTTTATTTATCGAGCTATAGTTACCCTTGTATATATGCATTGTGTGTATCTTTGTATTCGCTGTTAACTTTGTACTATCAAATCTTAGGATTTTCACCAAGGTACAAAATAAAACTATTCTATCAAATCCTTTAAGATGCAACATAATATACAGTAAATGTTGCTAGTTAAGAATTGTTCGTGAGTAACCTAATCGAAAAAGTCTTTGCCTGATCCGGAATTGGTATATACTGTATGTAAAACAAGTTCATTTTAGAAAAAGACCAACGTTTACTGTATATAGCTACGATCTAACAAGAGTGTAATAATTTGTCAGCACCTAACAAGTCAAACTCCTTTCTTTCAGTAAGTGAAGTAACAAAATATCGACACTTTTGGTCAGAATGCTATGTAATATAATGCCAGATTATAATTAAAGGGTTGAATATGCTGAATAAAGTTAAATTGTGTGCTCGAATAATAGCACAGACAATGTTGATCATAAAATAAGGAAGTATAATCATTAAAAATTGGTTTCAATCGATTGTTTATAATGAAATAAAATTATTTATAAATGTAAACATCTAATTGAGCGCCACGTTTTAGGCATTATCTTCCATAAACTTACATTCTAACCTACATTTGAAACAACTGTTTTTAGGCAATAGTCTCATTTTTATTTGTTGTTTTTAAATATCATATTTTGCTACTACATTATTTATCATGACAAGGCTTATGATTTACTAAACTATTTGCATTAAATAATTTCCTCTTTATTGAGCTTTATGAATATTCTATTTAAACTTGGCATTTTAAAACGATAGAATTTGTTAGTTATTTAGGAATTATTTTATTTGACTTGTTTATATTGCAACAGATATACTAACTTCTATACATGTTGTTTAGGTAATCAGAAATAAATTTTCGCTGAGTTTTCATATATTCTTTTGTAAAATCGTTTCCATGCTTCACATTTACTTTACAAAGTTCTTATGCGATTAAAAATTTATATACGACAAAATTTTAAAAATAATAATATGTTTCTGTGTATATTTTCCTCAACCGACGAAAAATAGATATCGCGCTATTTTATGTTTTTTCTTCTCAGACGAAGTCTGAACTTTTTCATCTCATGATACACAGCAATCGTCAATTTCTTTGGCAATTTTTTTTTTCACCGTACGGAAGGAACTTTGTAGGAAAATTTGCAGCTCTGTTCAGAGATATTAAATTTAAATTATTTGATTGTGAATTTTGTAAAAATACATTTTTTGACTATATATCTCCGAATCTGTAAGAACTGTCAATTAATCATAAAATTACTAGCGCGAAGAATCATACCGTATCTGATAGCTGGCGAGCTGCACAATGCGTTGAATATACCGTACATACTGTACTATACTGTATTTCGGTTGACGGCACTTGCGTGACTGCTTATTCACACAGAAGATATATTAACAGCTGGATTTTTTTGAAATCATCAATGTAAAGATCAATCATTTCGGAGCAAAATAGATACCCATATAATCCGACATTCAGAGCGTATTTTGTAGTTTCTTCCATAAATTTATAATATTTTATCTGTCTCTGTCTCTTTCTCTCTAATATATAAATTTCTCCTTCCTTCCGTTAATTTGTTACCAAACTTAACACACTCACACATTTCTAGTTATAATAATGGCAATGTTAGGGTTAGAATTTCCGGTGAAATTTTATAAGAATGCAAAGCAAAGCATTAATAAATTTTAAACTATTTACAATATATTGTCTAAATAACTATATCAGAAACGAACTGCTGTCGTCCACATCGGACAAAACGCCGGTGATGATGAGCACACCTGATTCGCGGTTATATCTGGCAGTATGCTAACCAAAATCAATAAAAGAGTGGCCAGGTCAAATAATTAAATCACGCAAGAAGCAAGGTCACATAGGAGAATGGGGGAGTAAACGAAAAGAAAGAAGCGGAATTGAGTAAGGCGCAGACAAACGGTTTGAGTATGTTCCTTGTGGATCTGAAGAGTTATCGAGGGAGAATTGGGATGTTGAAAAGTGGAAGATGCAGAAGGTGCGAAGAAGTAGAAGAGCACGCGCTGTGTCAGATTTGTGTTGAAAACAAAAGGAAGTTGGGGGGTTGTAAAATGAGTTTACAAAGAAGGCGATTTACCTGCTGCACACATTTGCAACCTCAGGGTAAACCAGCAGAAGCAATATCATCACCAGAGGTTCGTGGAAATTGTGTGGCCAATCGTCACGCACACGAAAGAGAAATATTAGTAAAGGAAGACTTTTGAAGCAACTACGGTATCTTTTCTCCAATCAAAAGTTGTTTAAAGAAATGGGAAGTGATGGAAGGCAGTATATCTTGTCGAGTTGCGTGTTATAATTGTTCATCTGTTAATAATTCAAGATGGGTATCGCCGTATTATTTCTTTGCGGAGCATTCTTAGTTGCAGCTGATTTGTTAAACTTTCGTGATACTCTGTTGCCTTACTGATTCCAATATATGAGTTTAAAGGAACCAGAAAGCGTTAGCGTTTTGATCATGCTGGAGTTTAAGTTAGCACATCATGTTTCAGGAAGATAATGAAACACTTTTTAGCGTCAAAGTGCAAATCTATATCTAGGTAATGTAGATTGACCTACTTATCAATTTCAGATAGCGAAGTGTTTGTGCAATTAATGTTCATTTTAGGTGCAAATGCATTTTCCATAGGCGAGGGGGCTGGCTGTGGATCCCAAATTTTCCGGCCCAATTCTAGTATACACGGCTAGTTTCGTCCTGATTGGGACTCATCAAGTGTACGCAAAAGAAGGCGAACCCAGGTTGATTTACTACTGTGGATGTCAAGCCAGGATATCCGGAAAATGATTTCACCACAGCGAGATTAATGGTATCACACCATCACTATCCCAATCAGACAAATACTAGTCGTGTACTTTGTTGGACCGGAACACTTGGAAGCCAGAGCCAGTATTGGAAAAGGCATTCGCATCTAATCTTCATTTAATTCTGAAAATAATCATAATCCGATATCAGAACAACTCAGATAGAATTTGTAAACAATTCTAAATAATTTCAGATGAGTCGTCGTAGATTTCTGTCAGTTCTTTGAGTAAAACAAAATAGTTGAAATTACGAACATAAACGATTACATGTTAGCTGTATGAATGTTATATGTAGACATTGTGCCAGGAGTGGGGAAAGTTTCTCCTGACTCAGGAGTATGCATATGGGATTTGTGCAGTTTTTTTCTGGTTTTGAGTGACTCAGAAAAAAAGAAATACAATAGTATTTATACAATTTTATAATTAATAATAGATTGTTTTAATCAGAGTACAATTTACACATTAACATACTGTATTACAGAAAAGATAGGGTATGTAGCACAGTGAAATGGAATATCCGAGCCCTTTTGAGATCAAGCCGATCACCTATAAAGGCGAAGATAAAAGACGTGTTTGCCGTGAAATCGATTTTTTTTTCTCATTTTCAACAGAAATCGATTACGTTTGAAGCCCAGTGTCAAATGAATCGAAATCAATTGATCTGTATTCATTATAATTTTTCAGTTTTTATTTAAAAGTAGACGACGCGCGATATGGTTTATGCTTTTACGAACTTCAGAAACTCTACTTAGTGGGAAAGGGATTGGTTCACTGGATTTAAAGAGCGGTGGTAACACACTTAGTGAAAACGCACTTATACCGGAAATGCTGTAATCATTCCGTAGTACATAGATATAAATAGATTGCCTAATTCTCTCTTTAGAAACAACGCAAACATTCTGTTCACATGTTATGAAAAAATACATAAGTGGATTTTTATATAAACATTTCTTTACTACACTTGTTAAATTTCAAGTAGAAATTTAGTAGATATTATTTGTACGGGTATCACCATAAGTTTTTGAAAAATAATTTTCTGGTAAGTGGGTTTCCGATAATTTTTTTCTGCTAAGTGTGTTTCCGGTAAGTGGGGTGTAATCGAAAGAGCATGATCGATAGAAGATTAAGTCCGGTTCTGAATTCGACATTGAAAATAGAATTTGTAAGAATATCAAATTCAGAGACATGATTCAGAACAATGGAAGCTGGAGAGGGCCTTCAGATAGTAAAGTCGTAATGAATCACTCATTTTTTAATTGTAATATTCATCCATTTATATTTGTTATAAATACTGTATAACCGGATTCATTTCTTTGATTTACTTATACATATAGAGTTGATGATATATTTATGTCATCAGTTTTAGTGAAGAAAATAAATATCTAAACAAAATAATATAAAAACGAAAACAGGAAAAAATTGTAATATTATAATTCCACCGGCAACTTTGGGCACATCGTTGACCTTGTGATTAAGCGGTTTTTACAGACTCGCTTCCACACATACTGTACATTCATTTGAAGAAAGAAAAATATTAGAAACATTGAAAAATAATTACCACTAATTCCAGGCCTCCGACACACGCCTTTTCCTTTGAAGACTAGGAGACAGTGTTATTTCACAATGGGAATTGATTTTTCTCTAATTTGCCTATAGCAAGCTTCTTTAATGCGAACAAAAATAATTTGCTACCGGCGTTGCATAATTGAAAATCTGATAAAAAATCTATCATCCGAAATTGTAGGCAGTTTCAGTTGACTTTTTATCGGGTAAAAAAGCGCTGTTCCACGCACAATGCACGAATCAACACTATCACACAGAAGAAAAATATATTTTTCATAATACTTAAAGTTGTATGCGGGTACAAAGAAAAATTGTATGAAAAACTCTTTCACGAAGTCTGATTTAATGAGTATGCTAACAAGCATACTTTTGGTCACTGTGATTCTCTAGTCAAATTGCATTATAAGAAGAACGAATCATCATTATTCAAACATACTTACTGGCAGACTATATACAGATAATAATGTTTCGTGTGTTGTTCTGTCTTAGTAAGAAATAGTACTTTATGCCATCGAGTGACCAGCAGAAGGTTTTCGCCACGAGTGTTTTACTGTCTCTCGTGTGACATAAATCACGAGTGGTGAAAAGTTTCTGCGAGGTCACGAGTGTGCATATGTGCTTTTTCCAACGATT
>JAUYWV010141145.1:0-11643 GCA_032274565.1 Nematoplana nigrocapitula | reverse complement strand
TATCTGCACTTGGAAATATTTTTTGTATGAATTCTACTTTATACTATGTATAATGTAATCATGTAAAGCAGTTCTTCAGACAGGAATCATTATTCGTACACATTTTGTACAAAATTGACACCTACATGTATGTAGTCACAGACACTTATTCAGTCTGCACATTTCTGTACATAATGTACAATGTTTTTTGGCCGATTTTATACTAAATTAAATTGATTTTATAATTTCTACTCGAAATCGTGTTTGTTTCTTCAGCGTAGCAAAGGGCAATACTATCTTAGCCACGCATACGAGTACGATCGATTGACGAACGTCCTGCGTTGCCATAACAAGGCTATATTTAGCACATCGTTTGACGTCATCAGCAGAGTAACCGCGTTCTTTCTTTAATCAACAGCGCTGCTGGTTCACCAGTTCATCATTACACTTCTTGTACAGAAACAGCAGGTGTCCCGTGCGATGTTGGAGTACAAAGTAATTACTTGTTTTGGAAAACGCATTAATTGCATTCACCTATAGATGTTTTTTCATTCAAATGTTCCTTGGGTCAAGAGCATGCGTATGTACCTATACACTTTATAACAATAATTCTTCAAACAATCTGAGATGTAGCACCGAGACAAAATAAATTAATTGTAAACGAAATGTATCTTTTACTATAGTGGACGACGATCTTTGGTAGCCAGTGATGCGTACATTACACTTCGATCAGCTCGTCTTTTTATTTAATAAAATAATGATGGCACGGTAAATTTAAATTAATGTTCATAGTTTATCGGGAGATCTTGCATGGTTGTGAAGCAAGTCGTGTTGAAAACCAATCCACTTGCTGGTCCTTATTCATTTTTAGGGTCTTATCCCCCCTCTCTTTCGACTTTGTCAGTATTTCCCTATATACAGACACTATGCACTTTTCTCTGGCGACTAAATTCAGGGTTTGCTATGGTTGTCTGTCCCTACGGCAGTTTCCCCCTGGACTGGAGTGTCCACTGAGACTATGAGAGTGTCAGGAGCCCATATAGGGAGTGCCCAGAGTAGAGTATATATTGCTGTTGTTAATTATGTTAATGTTATTATTTTATTTATAGCAGATATAGCGAGAAGAAAGGAGAATGCGGTTACATTTTGTCAAAAACCGCGGAGTTCTTCCCCAGAACCGGTTATGTGGCAACAGGCACGACATGCCTCTGTCTCTGTCAGACAAGGAAGACCGCTGGCGATGCAGGAGAAAAAAATTGGAAAATGAGGGGGGTGGGGAGGAATATGGGCCAATTGTTTTCCTACTGATTTCAGCCTTTCCGTTTTTGAGGCGGTGTACATAAAAGACAAAAGACCTCTTTAAATTGTGGCCTATCAAACAAAAACGTGCTTTGTTTTTCCTCAACGTTTATAATGAATGTTAAGAACGCTAGCTGGGAAGAGAGGGAGGGGAGACGGAGATAGGGGATGCTGGATGATCTATACAGGAGGGAAAACCGTACGCTGCTTTGAAGCGGTTTATAGAGGGAGATGGCGGAACTAGAACCTGCCTTCTGGCAGCTGAGAACGAATCATTTTGTTTGTGCATATATATCTCTTTGTATGGTGTTCCTGTGTATAGTTCACATAATATTTGAAGTATTGAATTAACCGAACGATTTTTATGGAAAATCCTTTATATTCCTCATCAAGTTGAAATCGAAACCAATTAGCAATAAAAAGTACAATTTTCAAAAGAATATCTGTCAATTAAAATCATTTCACTACAGTCTACATATTTAAATATTTAACGAAATCTACAAGGTGAATTTCAAATTCAAAGATAAATTTCAGAAATTTAAATATGGATTTCAGAAATTTAGAGATAAGACAGTTCGACATGCATTTCGCGCAATCCTTAATCACGTAATATACATTTAATTATTTCATGCAGAAAATGACAAAATATATATTGCGGAATATAATCTTATATTACATATACTGTATATATGAGATCTTACCATTTGTATAGTTGACCTTTCCTATAGGCTGAATACAATTGACGTTTAAAAAGTCATATCATAATCCGCCAAATATAAACCTGATGTATTACATAAAATTGTGTAACAGAAGCAGCATATAATGATGAAAGCATGTCAGAAAATTCAATGATTTACATTTCAGTGCAGATTTACGTCACAAGTATATTATTTCACATATAATTGCAAGATATGGTGATCATCGAGCCCAGAGCGTATAGTAGATAACTGCCAATTTTTTGACATATCTTATTATTAATAATCGCCACAGGCATATTTCCCATTGCCATGGAGCTGCGCACGCCTATAGCTGTATACTTTTACCTTCATGCCTGCAAAACAATTTAGCAGTGTTTGTCAAATACGCTGCATCAACTGCTCAAATATTACGATAGTTCTACGGAAACGTATACCATTAAATTTCCGAATTCCAACTTTTAATTTCTGAAATCGATCTTAAAATATAGTGTATATACTGTTAGTACAAAAAATAATCGAGTAAAGATTAGGCCGACGCGGCGACGCCGGAGCAACGACAATTGTGCATTTATTTTACAGAAAGCATTGTACAGTTCACTAGAGATACGGCTTGCTATGGGGTGATCTACATATTAAAAAGTGCGTCTTTTAACACAACATTAGATATAAATAAAAAATTAACATTACAGTAGATAGTTAGACATAATGATCTAAGCATATAGAAAATACAGTTCATCAGATATAGTTAGATCTCTTTGTGTTTTTATTGAATTTCTATTAGATTTGATCAACAAATGCCATATTTTAAATTTATATTTAATTTAGCAGCATTTCAAACCAAGCAAGCCACTAGTGGTCCACTAGACCATTTTACGCCGGGTAAGTATAAAAGAATGGGTTTAAACAGCAGTATAATTTATTTTTCCTGCAAGCGTTAATTAAAAAGATAAACGTCTCGTTTACTATTCTCCGGCCATATTAATAAAATTCGCAACGCACCTATCAATACTTCGTTTAAAATACTGCTAAATTTAAATAGACATCTAACTTATACCCGATACACTGTTTTTTCTATGTTAATGTTATTATTTTATTTATATCTATAATGTTGTGTTAAAAATGTACTCTGCATAAAAAATATTGATCAGTCGATTATTGTCATTGTCTAAAATGAATGCCTCAATATTTTGCACACAATTCTTATACCGACTGATGGTGTCCAGTGCATATAATCTGTGTCGCATTTTACCATTTAGCAGGCTGGGATAATAAATGCACTGACAAAAGCAACAAAAACAACAGGTGCACTTTCTATGTACTGCTGTACTTTGATATCGGTAACTGGCGGATTTCTGAGAATAGCTGAGAGCCCTGCAGCAGTCACTTTCGTGTCTGCGGATTTCCTATAAATAGTATCATATGTCGGTCTGTTGTGATGTATGACTAAAGAATATTTTTAGTTTAGATGAGTTATAAACAAAATGAGTGTGGTCATTTAATAATTGTTGAAAATGTTCTGAATGATGGGGTTGGCATTTTCCTTTTTTACAACGCATTTTTGCCATCTAAATTTACTTAGAATGACAATGCTGAGTACCGAGTGTAAAGTGAACTACAATATATAGTATATAGTGAACGAATTTTGAACGAAACGTCATTTAGAAAAAGAGCCTAAGTATTAATTAGCGCTATAACCAATGACGTCGCTATAGTGGTCAGAGCACATGAGAGCTCATTTCCTCTACAAGTACAATCGGCACCAGTACGACGACAAGTGTAGAGCCGATCATGAGATCACTCGGGATAGGTACTCGAAGTACAATAGGTGCAATGACGCATCATTTACCGGTACATTCTGGAAGTACTCGCGCTAGCTACAGAATCACGTTTGCAGTTTACAGAGAAGATAGAGATCGAGTGTGTCTAAGAGAGGAGAGAAAACCTTCTTCCATTCTGCTTTTGATACTATATATAGGTTCCAAGTCAAAATGTCGGAATCGGAAATATCCCGTAACATTATGCTAAATGTCGGATTAAAATTGCCGGAATGAAAAAATGTTTGATTGAACAATAATAACAACTTATTTCAGATTACAACCTTAATTAGACCTACATTTTTGGTATATATATAACCTTACAAAAATTCAGAGGGAGTAGTACACAAACGTGAATAAAAAAAAGACAGGTAAACTTCAATCGCATTTGTCAAGGACTTCGTTGAGATGGTGTCATTCGGTTCTGCTTATATTTGCTTGTATTGCTTTTGATCTTGTTCGTTTTTTCGTCAATACAGTTGCGCCATGCTCAAGGTAGTCGCTTTTATAAGTCGCATATTCGACTTTGCCATATTTCGTCAAAGTATACTGTGATGTATTTACCGTATTTATTCGATGCTTTTTATTCCGATATAATTAGTAGTAATTATTACACTATAATTAAATCCGACATTTTAAACTACGTTTTATATCTTGCTGTTGAAACTTGGTTTATTATCGTAAAACGTCAGCAAAAAACACGTGTCTCTATGGCAGCCCTTCTCTCCAATGAAGCACGGTTGAAGCAGAGTCTAAGGTGCCAAGTGAAATCTCTGGGGCATGCATGTCGCTTTGTTTCAGATGAATTCGTCTAGAGAAAATGTCGCGATAGAATAATAATATACTGAAATATAAACCAACAGCGCCATAGCGGAGAGGAATATGGACAGGTATATATACTCTATTTCGACCAGCGCGTATATTCTCTTTCAAGACCACCCATCTTTGCTCGATCTAATATTTTCGAAATCCATGCACAGTACTTTCTATCATCGCATCTCATAGGTGGAGAGTAAGATCTTCGTCCAACGTCCAGTATCTCTTCCCTCCACTGCGTCCATATAACTATTTAATGCTAAACAATCACAAGGCAATCCTGGTGCGAAATGATCGAGGTTGTCACAGAACATTGAGATCAGCATGACCCGCCATCAGCAGTAATTAACCGAACTGAACCGCATCGCTATATATTCAGGAATCATTTTTACACCGACCTAAGTCATATAAAAACAACTTCTGGATTGAACGATTATTTAACAACTTTATAAGCAAAAACCACGTAACAACATCAAATAAATAAATTTTGCCTTAAAAGCCTCCTCTGATAAGAGTATTTCAATCGCTCATAGAGTCCCAATTAGCTGTTCAAATAGCCTAAATCAGCAACATAGTAGCCGGCAGGTCCTTTTTAGTGACAGCGCCACCGCCTCTTTCATCTCGTTCCATTCAATGCCCCGGTGACGCGAATAGGAAGGAACATTTTAGATACGACCCGAAATGACCCCATTAATCTTCTCTTCTCGTTCGACGTTTGATTTTATAGAAGAGTACAGGGCGGTATATATATGATAACCGAAATACGAATGCGATAGACAATTTCAATATGAAATCTGATAATCTATTAAATTTGAAATTCAAAGCAAGATGGCTGCTCACAAATCATATTTGACGTCTACATTCTTTAAAATATAGAAGAAGCTATATGCATGGGTTTGTATTTGCGAACGAGTGCAATGCGTGGCACTATTGTACTTCGCATTGGATGATATTTGTTGTTAATTGCGAGTGATTGGAGAGTAATTGAGGTTACAATTCACAAATTACTTCAGCGCCGCCATGCAATAACTACAACTCTCGTTATAGTGCTTGTAATTATAAAGTGAACTATTGCGAATTTTGTAAATACACAATTGAACTATTCACTGCTGCTCTTGACAGAATTGCTCAGGCGTCTTCAAGAAAGCCTCGAGTGTCGCCAGCTGGTTTACGAAGGAGGGGGAGAGACCGGGCTCCCGAAAGGTGGACATCGCCGGGAAATCGTAGATGACGTGCGGTATCTCGATCGTCTCCTGCACGGCGCATATACCTTGCGTTACATTTTCCGAGCTTCAGGTTGTAGGAGCGGAGCTCAGAGGTGTCCCGTGCGGCACCGAACAAGCTGGATGTGGTCCTTCCTTTGGATGGTTGCTTCATTTGTGCGGCCTACACAGTGTGTTGGAGTTGACGTAGACCAGTCGAGTTCTCTCGTGTTGGACCTCTGGTCGCTGAACCTTGAGGTGTATTTTGATGTCCGATTTGGCTGCGTGGTATCCGACGCTAATGCCTTCTTGAGGTAGATTG
Organism: Nematoplana nigrocapitula; assembly: GCA_032274565.1. Taxonomy (NCBI): domain Eukaryota; kingdom Metazoa; phylum Platyhelminthes; order Proseriata; family Nematoplanidae; genus Nematoplana; species Nematoplana nigrocapitula. The sequence continues at coordinate 5,513 of JAUYWV010141145.1, read as the reverse complement.
ACAGCCCTGTTGGCCTCTTCATCGACTTCATTTTCTTTGATGCTGCAATGTTTTGGGAGCCAGGAGAACTCGACCGACTTGTTAATGTGAGAGATACGTCGAAAAGCTTGACGCGCGGATGTTGGTTTCCCAGTATAGTCGGTTCTGCTATAGATTCCTCTAGAAGCGGCCATATTTCACAAAATTACGACTGGGTGATACATCGGTTTTACAAGAAATATTTTTGCAATGCGATTATTCTCGTGCGTTCTGTCCATCAGATTTCAAGGACAATGTACTCTTCTTGGAAGTCGGAACTAATTTAAATTCCTTTTAGCAAAATCCATTTGAGCTTTATTTTATAAATCATTGTTTGTTCTTAAATGCCCCGGAAAACTGTAAATAAGCGTTTTATTTATAGCAGTAGAATGCGCAGTTTTTAAAAAAAATTTTTACACTCACCAACTTTGAAACGAATAGCAGAAATGTATAGATCAATTCCAGATTTTTGCTACCTCAGTCTAGAAAATTTTTCGACTTTTCAGAAATGTCACAGACATGATAGGAAATCAAGGAGAAAGCTTCCTAAAAAAACGGAGCTCAGTTGTGCGTCGCAAACGGGGCGTCAATGGTCAATGACCTCGCCCGATCTGAACTACAAGCTGGCAGCGCTGATGGGAGTTATTATAATACGACGAAGCCATTCTGTAAATAACTGACGGTGTAACGATTTAATACGAAAAGCGGTGAATTTAGTCCGTTGTAGCTATTCGACTGATAAGCTTGGCTCATAATTGGAATCGGCGAGGCTTTAGTTGAACAGATGCGATGAAATCTTATGAGCGCAAACTAGTACTGTGTAGTAACGATAAAAAACTATATTTTTATTTAGTTGGAGAATTTGCAGTTTCGAAACGTCAAACCCAACGATCTTCGTTTTATCCAAGTCAATGATGATACCCTAAAATTTAGGGCCTAAATCAAGCCGTTGCAGTAAAATCGCTTGTTTCCAGCAAGGACGCCTAAACTATCAGAAATTGTAGAAGCGAAATTATTATATTAAAATATTCTTAATTGAAATAACCTTTTATAATTAAATACTGCTAAAAAGGTTTTTTTTTCTCACTTCGCTCAATAATAAATCAACATTTTTTACATCGATGATTTTCCATATGTAATACATTAGTTCCCAGACCAAAACTGAAATACTGAATTAATATTAAACGCATCCACTTCTACCTCGTAATGTAACCAAAGAAATATCACTTGTCATATATTTTCATATCGAATATTGTCACCATTTCCAACAAAGTATGACAAATTGCAGGTCAATAACAGGTATAAAATGACGTAAAGATTTGGTAGTCTTTAAAAGTGTCTAAAAGGATTCTAAAAAGCGTTTGTTTGATGACGGGCAGTGCGCTGTGCGAGGGTTTCGCAGTCGCGTTCGCCGGATGCTGACGCGCAGTGCATTGTGTCGTTTCGATGCACTACCATTCTCTTGGCAACCCGTGACTGGGAGTCATAAGTTAATTTTACTTTCTTTGACATTTTGTCGCGAATTACACTCACTTTGTCAATTTTATAATTTCAATGTACAGTAATTCAATTTACAAATCTGCTTGTATATTCAATAGTTAACAAATTAATCAATAATTTTAAAACGATTGATTCTTCGTCGTTATTAATGATCGATTGTTCTGGAATTCCGCAGTTATGTTTCCTGATTGTTATTTACAAATGTGGAAAATTTTGCGAATATAATGTGTTACAACAAATCAATAATGGGAAATGCAATATGACTGGATTATTTATGTTGATATTTGCACTCTACGAAGAATGCACATCCTATATCAAGAATATTTTAAGTTTTACTGTAGATGTTCTTGATAAAATCTTAATTTCAAATAGCTTTCAAATGAGTCCATTACCGACAATAAACAAAATCACCACCATTGACTGTCCTGATATTCTGGACGTTTCCAAGCTTAACTAACTAAGGAACAACCGCAGCTGATCTCATTTTATAACCTCTTCCTGACGTTTATTCGACGAATAAGACAAAGCATCTCTTGATTGGGTAAAAATTATACAGTTACATAACTAAGCCCCCAAGAAAACGAGAAATGCGTATCATGGATTGCATATTCTTATCTCAACCATCCAACAAAAGAAAGATAGGTAGAGCGCTCAGATAACGCGGGAATCACTGGAGAGAGAGAGGAGGGGGGGAGCATTGTAGAAAAAGTTATAAGAGCTAAGTTGTCATTGGGGATGTCTTCACTGGTTGCACTGGCGGTGCTGTTGGCTTTTTGAAGGGACTGGCCGCTTCGAGGGTGAGGATGGAACCGAAGAGGAAGTGCTGCACGATGGGGAACTTGGCCAACACCTGCAATGCAAAAAAGTGGACACAAATGTAGGGGACTGACTATTTAGTACGAGGGGCAGATGCCAACAATGCGGACGAAGAGAAGAGAAGAGATGGTGAGAAAAAGGTCAAGAATCGAAAGGAAAATAAAAGAAACAGAAACAGAAACAGAGAAGAAGTGGAGAAAGATAAAGAAGAGAAGCAATCAGAAGGAGAAAGATGAGAGGAAGAGAAAGGGGTGTGGAAAATCAAAAGAAAGACAGAGGAAGATGAGAGGAAGAGAAAGGGGTGTGGAAAATCAACAGAAAGACAGAGGAAGAGAAAGGGGTGTGGAAAATCAAAAGAAAAACGAAGACACAAAGGGGAGAAGTGATGAAATGAAGACAAGGACTAAAGCGAGAACTGAAAACAGGCAGTGCTGGTCCCGTCCATTTTTAAACGAATCACGCCGATAAACCCAAATTATAACGCAGATTTAAGATTTCATTTACATTTTTAAAAAAATCGCACAAGCAATCAGTCCAGGCATTCTACAGTAGTCAGAGTGCCAATCGGCTTTCATTGAGATTTTCAAACTGGAGGGACTTTGACCAGCAATACGCTTTTCTTCTTCAAACTGGAAGTCTCCCCCATGTTGAAAAATCGATTAAATTAAATAGCGCTGTAACAAGGGACTATACGTGATCAGGTTGCTTGTGCTGCCTTTTGACAATTTCAGATCGTACACGCTTTGGACCAAATGCGAAAACAAGGCAGAAAAAGGGAGGAACTGCAAATAATAACGCAGGTCGTACGAGCACAGAACAGGACTTGAGTGAGAGTGTGAGAGAAATGGATAAAGTAAAGAAGAATCAGAAGATAAGGATAATAAGGTAACGAGCAGTATGAATGTCGTTCAGCAATGCATTCATAAAACGAAGAAAGAACCATGGAGTGGATCGAAAATCTTGGCCAAACATCTTGTAACTGCCCCCCCCCTTTTTGTGTATTGTTGTTACATTGTGGAAAATATTTTGACCATTTCAACCTTCTAATTTACCAAGCAACTCTACCACAGTGGATGACTAATCCATTGCAATGCTACTATAGACCCAAATTCGTCTAAATTCGTCTATATGCGGTTCCACTACACCAACAGACACCTCGAACTCATTGACCCCTCACCGCTCGATCTGGTGCTGATTACCGGTCGTCGGCACGCGTGATTATGTGCGTCTCTGTGCACAGTAGAGTGCTCGTGCCTACAGTGTGATCGAGATCAAAGTCTGTCGAGTTGCTTGTTGGGCGGGCATGCCGGCTCTGCCCGATGCAAAGAGTTACCGCAATTAGCCCGACAGAAAAGCTGGTGGAATGGCGAGAGCCAACCTCACAAGTCATGTAGAGTACTGTCTGCAAATCGACGCACACTCAAAAGCCCTCCGGTTGACGCCGACGGAAGCCTACTCAGTCAGCTACCAGAGCAAAGCTACAATATCAAAAAACTGCAGAGGGATTGTTGATGCATTCACGGCAAGATTCATTCAAATATTAAAAAATCTTTGTCGTTAAACTGAATAGAAATGATAAAAATGTGAGATTTTGAGAAAGCGAGTAGGCGTAGCCTGCCGGCTCACCGACCCACCAAAGATGGCAAGGCGGAGGGCTGGAGATGAGGGACAGGAGAAGAGAAAATGAGAGCGATCCTGCTGGCCTTCACCACAGGAAGGGCAAGAGGGGGAATCGGACTGACCGATCCGATGGAGGTAAGAGGCAAGCAGAGTGGAGTGTCCGTTGCAACGAAGGCGCGAAAACTCGCAACGGGAAGAGCGGGAAAGAAGAAGATCACCAGGAGAAGACCGCCAGGAGGGAAGGAGAGAATGCGGAGAAATAGATTGGGGCATTACTAGAAGAAGAGGTGCTGGTTTTGAGTAAAGCATCGGCCTTCTCATGTCAATACAGGGCTGAATGCCCCCGGATCCATTGGAGGTTTACCGATCCTTGAACTATCTATGAGATGATGTTACGAAGTCGGCTTACTGCCCCCATGCAGCCGCCTTCTCGTGGCCGGGGTGTCTTTCTACGGCAGGCAAAGTGCTTTGGAGAAGAATAACTTTTATTTTGTCTACATTGTGTGACTTTGATCGTCCTCATTCCGGTGTCTGATCCGGCAAGCTAAGTGTTGCGTTCATCGAGGAACCTCCTACGGTTTTCCCCTTCTCACACAAACACTTTTTTCCAGGAGGTCGGAGCGCGAACGCGTCCCCTCGAACGGCAACTCATGGCTAGCCGCCTGCTCAAGGACGTATATAGCATGGGCAGTTTTTTCTATAAAAAAAAACGTGAAAATTATAAATCGGAAAACACGGTCGCCTGTGAGAGAAAACATGGAAATACTTTTGCACTCCATGAACCGCCATCCAGCCACCTGCAAGCGTTGCCTACTTGACGGACTGATAGGGTGCACGTAAGCAAACTGTCAGTCGAGTCGACATTCCACAAGGGCGAGCGAGGGGTGTCAGAGATTGGCTCGCGTGGGAGGGAACAACCTTATCTTCCCCATTCCATCCCGGCACGCCTAACCCCTCCTCGATCCTACCCCACCAATCAATCCGATTGCCTGGCGATCAAGAGAATTTCTTCTTCTCTTCCAAATCTCCCAGAATTTTGCAACCCCTCCTCCCAGGGATTCCTTTTCCGTACAAGCTCGGTATATATGAATGAACGAAAACACACACACAAGCATGGAGATTTCTTGGCTAGCTAGGGTTAACTGGCAGTACGGAACATTTTCTCTCCAATATTTCCGATGAATATTACACTGCAAATCAATTACTACGTTGGCAATTTGCGTCACGAACGCGAAACTAGGAATGTCTTCTCGCAAGCTTTGCAGTGAGATAATGCAAAAAAACACCTTTGGAAACTGCACACTCACCTTCGCCACCCACCCTGTCATACGACATTAGCACTCCATCGACGTTCCCGTAGCGCTAATTCCTATTTCCATAAACATACACAGTTGTTCTTTTCTCATCTCGATCGCCCTATCGATAGAACACACGCTTCCTAATGAAACCCATATTCCGCTATATTCCAATGAAGATGCAGTTGAATGACTAAACGTTTATTAACAAAAAAAGAACAATTGCACAGTGGAAATCGGTGCAATACATTATAATAGACATGA
>JAUYWV010141134.1:0-10567 GCA_032274565.1 Nematoplana nigrocapitula | reverse complement strand
ACCCATTTGACATTGAGAGGAGGATCACAATGTGTCAAAGAGTAGTCGACGAGTTGGAAAGAGACCAGTCATTTCTGAATGAAACTTGGTTTTCCGACGAGGCTATTTTCATTTGACTGGCCATGTGAATTGAAAAACAACGTGTTTGGGGGATTGAGTCCACCAGATGAGGTGTTGCAAAAGCCGTTTCACAGTGAGTGTGTTACTACATGGGTCGCTCTGACTCGCAAGTGGGGCATAGTGGGACCTCTCTGGCTAGGAGAGGATGGAAATACGGTTTCGGTCATAAAGGAACGCTATGTGACTATTCTGGACCAGTCCTGGGAATCACTGGGTCGAAAGAGAGGGCTCCGCAGGGACAAGCAGTGCTTCATGCAGAACGGAGCCACGCCTCACACTGCAAAGCTCTCAATGGACTGGCTGGTAACCCACTTTAGCAACAGGGTCATCAGTCTGAAAACAGACTTCATCTGGTCACCAGGCAGTCCAGACCTTAACCCTTGTGATTGGTTCCTGTGGAGATACACCAAGGACCGCTGCTATACGCTGACAGCCCCAAGATCTGATCTGCGAACTTGATTACCAAAACTCGTGTCTACGTGACCCTGACCAACTACGTCGATCTCTATGGCGCTTAAATTGTTTTAAAAAATGCCCTTCAAAACTCACAGCACGTTCTCCATGACCGGATGCCACATTTTCTGCAAAGTGGACGCCGTCTCATGGTTTCCGAACAAAAAACCTCAAAGCCGAGCCTCCTATTTTGTGCCCAATATGACTGTTTATTGCAATTCATAATTGTTCCTACGTTTAAATTTCACTCATTTCCAGATACGTTTTGCAATGTAAATTTGCCAAAAGCAGGAAGTGAACTTCGCCATGAATGCACAGTTTGACTCGCTTCATCCATTGCAAGTTTCTACCATGCCACTGTCAAACTCTTATTGAGAGATTCAAAATTTGAAAAGATCTTTATGCATGCAATCTGTTCCCATCGAAATCATACAAAACAATCCCTGCCATTGAAATCCGGAGAAGGTGAAGGTCATTCTTCTGTCAACATGAAACGATCCTCAGAAATCACTTTTCGACAATTTACCAAGCCAGCGAGGACATTCGCCTCATCCTGAAAGCGTCCAAACCGAAATTATTTTTTTCCTAAGAAAGCTTTGCCCTCTACAACGAATATTTCCATTCCTCAGGTATCAAATGTTACTTCAATCAAAAGTTTCGACGTTACTTTCAGCTCTGACCTTAAATGGAGTGTCCCATTACAGAAACTCTCAAGAAATGCAACTGTAGCACCTACACCCTTCGAATCCTGAAAGGAGCTACTACAACTTCTATTTTACTAAGAACGTACAATGGAATTATCCTCTCAGCAATCGATGACTTAGCACCACTCCTGATACACTTATTGCATTCTGTACAGGTCTTCCTTTATTCGTCCATCTCATTCTCACCTTCATATTCTTCGTTTTCTTTCAGCTACGTCGCCTCCCGTGTATTCTGTCACAAATAAAGACGGGGTCTGCAATACCCAAGGGCACAAGGCGACGGGCGGCAGCGCGTTAAAAACTCCGGTTTGCACGGCCCATGCTCCTGATGAGCTGCATGATGCCGTTTGGGGTGGTTCCAGATATCATTGAGCGTGGGGTTTTGAGCCCGAGGATACGTTCCAGTGAGCCTATACCCTCCACTCAGATGAGCAGGAGGTGGCTCACGTCGTCAATGACTCCACACGTTGTGCAGAGGAGGGAGTTGATTATCCCTATCCTGTGAAGTCCGGCGTTGGTGAAGGAACCTTTCCTGCCAGCAGTTGGTTGTAGGTAACTGACTCCCATCGGATCATCTGCCTAGCATTGACGTACTTCTATGACTTTGGAGGTTGGCCGTGGTCGCCCTTTTGATGGTATCTTTGGCCGTCTGGAGGTCCAGCGGGACTTCCTCTTGCTGTTCTTCTCTCGCTTCGTTGGCTAGTTGGTCGGCCCTTTCGTCGCTGGGGACCCCCTGAAACTCGACTGCTGTGCTCTTGAAAAGGCGGCTAAGTCTCTCCCAGATCTCCACTTCCAGTAGCCCTTTCTGGCTGAGGGGCCCTTGCTCTAGCCGTTGAAAGGCTGACTTTGAGTCCGTCAACAGTTTCATGGAGCTGGGGGCTGCATCCGTTCCGCGTCGCTCGACTTCATCCAGGGCAGCTCGGATAGCGATGAGCTCCGCCCTGCAACTACAGCTGGCGCTGCCTGCCGCCTGCTTCTGAGCGACTTCCGTACCGTCGCTGTACTGGATGAGCGACCCGCCCCCTCCGTTCCTCGTTCCTGATTTCCTCTTCGACCGAACCGTCTGTCCACCACGTCACGTCGACTGAGCTCAGACCGCTCAGGAACTCCTCCGTTCTTCTTCTTTTTGTCAGAGGGTCTTGTCGCGTTATGATTACGTTGGGGATATGGCCTCGGAAGGATATTCTATTGAGGTCAGCGTCCGTCGTCCAGGGAGAGAGTCCGCCGTGATGGAGGGTGGGTTTTCTTGGATAATGGTCCAGTCCAGCCTCGAGTATCATCCGCTCTGCTGTCCTTCGCCATCATGCCCGAAAGGGTTGCTGTGCTGCCTCGCTAGGCGGGGACGGTGGCGATCAATGCCTGCGTCGTGCTTCTATGACGCTCTTTTGGTGGGCTTCATAAGCCTTAGTGATGTTTTCCTGTCCACCATCTGCTTGACGGGCGCGTCCTATGGGAGCCGTCGATATTGAGCGTCCCGGCTCTGATCTTGGCGAGGGTGTTGAGGGTTGGTAGCTTGGCCACTTGCATAGGGTCCGTTGATTTCGCCGGTCTCGTGCATCCAGTGATGAGCCGTGCGCACATCATGCGCTGTTCCGCTTCGCCCTTTTCTTGTGTTGCACTGCTGGTGTGACAGTACCAGATTGACACCCAGCGCGTACTCAGCGACTGCCCGTGTGGTTGACGTGTATGCCGTCCTGAGTATCTCCTCTCTCGAGCCGTGTGTCTTGCCCGCTGCATTTCCAACAATTCCATTTCTTCTCCTTGTCTTTCTCCATGGCATAGAACTCACGCCTGTCTATCCTACTGCATTTATGGTGGCTCCATCTTCCACAATCGTCATACTTTGGTTCTTTCCCGTTGCACTTCTTCTCACAAAATCCACAATTTCCGCTCGGTCCGGGGTTGGTCTCCACGTCGCCGGCTTCCAGTAGTAGTCGACTGAGGTACAACGCCGGGCAGTACATATGACCTACCAAACACCCGCTTCGTCGTCCTTCGTCCCTGATGTAGCGTTTCCATTCGCACCACTCGAGGAGTGGTCCCGAAGCACGCTACGTGGAGGCTGGGAGCATTGCTGCTATTATTCCTGTTTTTTATTCGGCATTCTCACGCATCTCCCCAGGTCTGGAGGCGGCATACCCCCTCGCTTGGGAGGCGGCATCGATTCCTCCCAACCATGCCCACCCAACCCTCCACGGCAGACCTGTGTGATTAACACGACATACAACTATTATAGTAGTTAATATGCAGAGGATTGTAATGGATCAGGCGGCACCCCGTCTGAGGAGCTGGAGTTGCAGCAGATGCGAGGCCACCATCACGGGATCCTCCGTCAGCAGGGCGTCAGTATTCGAGCTTCTGTCCGGAGTTGACTCAGTAGGTTGATGGGCTGTTGAATGACTTGCAGGACATATTCATTGATTTGATTTTCTTTCCAGCTAATACCAAGCACCTTGCGCCATGTCCATATCTCAGATGATTTGATCTTGTTTTTATCATCCTGCGTAAGTGTCCAGCTTTCGCAACCGTATGTAGCGATTAAAAAAACCAGAAAGTTTGCAAATCGTATGTTTGTTGGTCGAGAGACTGCGTGACTGCTCCAAATCTTTCGTAGGCTCATCACGGCTGTTTGCGCCATGCCTATACTTCCCCGAACCTCTTTCGATAAGCCGCCTTTATGTGTGATGAGCGAGCCAAGAAAGTTTAAGTTTTTATCCAATTCAGTGTCGTCTTCACCATTTATAGGAAACTTTTCGTTTCTCTTTCCATTATCAACAACCATGATCTTGGTCTTTTGGACATTCAGGTAGAGTTCAGCATTCTTACTTTCAATTCGTACTCTGTCTATGTGGTCCAGTGTTTTTTCCTTCGATTCAGCTATCAGTGATGTGTCATCGGCATCTCGTCAATTGAATAACTTCCCCCTACCAGCACTGAAGATGTCTGGCTAGTGTAGAGCGACTGAATGCGGGCAATTTGGTGCCTTGGGAAGCCGATGGATTTCATCGTCTGCCACATGTGTTCATATTGTTCCGTGTCGAAGGCCTTGCTATAATCCATGAAACATAGATTCAACAATTTCCTCATCTCGATATACTTTTCAGTCAACCAATAGATGTTAGCGATTTGGTCTCGAGTGCATCTGCCTTTGCGGTAAACCTGCTTGCTCGTTTGGTATTTCCCTATGAAAAATGGTTGTAGTCGGTCCATCATAATGTTTATACATTAGAGCCAGTATTATCTTCACCAAGTTCCACACATAGTCGATCGATCGACTTAGCGTAGAGGCTCTATAGACTTTAATTTTGTGTTGGTGCATAGTGTACTGTAATCGATTCCTCGTATATTGTAAAGGCTCCACGCCAAGATTTCCTTCCGTCTAACCACGGGAATCGACTCCGGTTGTGTTGACTACGTGGAGAGGGTTAGTGAGTAGTCTATGGTAGATCTATGGTATCGATCTCTGTCTCAGTGCTAGCAATTTGGTTGTTGTTGTCACAAACCGGTAGAGGGGTAAGCCTCAGCGCCCCAAATTACCGGAGATAAAAAGAGAGAGTGGAAGAGACATGGAGAGATAGAGGGGGAGAGAGAGAAGAGAGTGAGTGAGAGGAAACATAGGATTGAGAAAAGAGGAAGAAACGAGAGAGGGAGAGGAAAAAGAGAGAGAAGTAGAGATAGAAAAACAAAGGGAGGGAAAGAGAGGGAAATGAGAGATGGAGGGAAGATAAAAAGAAAGAGAGGGGGAATATTCTCTGACTCACGGGTCGCATTCCAGAGACTGGCGAGTGGACCACTCGACCAGAGGAAGATCCTGGTAATCTCAGAATCAGCGAGAGTGCTCTTCCAATGGGTCCCAAGCCACTGCATGCCAAGTTTCAACTGAACCCGATTTCCAATTCCTGAGAAAATCGATTTTGGTCCTACACGTGATATCCTTACATATTCAGGGGCTCCTTTAGAGGGGGGGGGCTAGTCTAACCTTTAGGGGGCGCCAAAAGTCAGTGTCATGGGGTGCCATTATTGATAAAATGTGTCGTTTTTCTAGCACAACTTTATTCGTGAAAGGGGCGCCCTCTGTAAGTTACAGAGGGCCCCCTTTAAACGAATAATATTGTACTAAATAAAATGACATATTTCTCAGAGGGCGCCCTTTTCACGAATAATATTGTACTAAATAAAATGACATATTTCTCAGAGGGCGCCATTTTCACGAATAAAGTTGTATTAGATAAGACGACATACCTTACAGAATGCTCTCTTTTCGCGAATAAAGTTGTACATGTACTAGATAAAACGCCATACCTTACAGAGGGCGCCATTTTGAAGAATAAAATTGTATGGATATATGATATTCAATGGTTTTTATATTTTCAAAATTATGATACATTTGTGCAGGGGGTGTCAAAATTATAACCACTTTTAGTCACCCCCTTTCAAAATTCCTGGATTCTGAGCCCCTGATATTGTACATACATTACACACAGACACCTTTCATACAGATTCCAGGATTCATTTAGAAAGAACAGATACCTACTATTATTAATTGTGTAAAAAACACAACAATTGTAGTATAACTTTTGCAATTATTATAACCAGGAAAACATTGATTGCAACCCTTGTCTTCAATAGATATGGTAACGTAGTTCTATACTGTAATCTGGTACAATGAAATGTTGAAACATGTGATATAAAAAGCACTGTTTAAAGGCATCTACGTACATCTGTGTAACACGAAAATAAGCTTATACATAATAACTCGAAACTGGTAGAATAATATTGTGTCAATATATGCACGTCAAAATTATAGAGATATAAGTAGGGTGGATCTTATGAAAAGTTTGTGCCTTTTCTGTCCTTTGCAAAAACAATTAGAGACTCAGAGTGTACATATAGCTTCTCTGAAAATAGTCAATTAAACTGATTAATTGAAATATCTACTAAAACACGACTGATTGTTAGTATACGCAGCTGAAATTAGATTGTAAAGCAAGCAGGTTGTATTATGGCAACAAAATTGTTAAAAATTAACTGCAACACATAGCACCGCAACACATGCAGCAGGTGGCCAGAAACATGGTTCCCAACAGGATGTAGTTGACAATGATGGACCAGAAGGCGAAATCATAGACAAGGGGCAGGCAGAACATGGGATCGATTTGACCAGACATGGTAACATTGGCCACACGGTTGAACTGGGTGGTGCGAAATACCCATACATTGCCGGCGATGAACCAGGCCAGAGCGAAAAGGCTGATCAGACCATCGATGCAATTGGCCGCCCCAGACCGCTTTTCCCCGTCGTCCTTTCTCCTTTCGTTACTCTGGCAGAAGATATTGCCCGATGTGAGCAAGCCGATCCCTCCTGCCACAACTAGATAGATGGGGATCATGCGTTCCACTGGGCAGTCGCTGAGATGCATGCTTCCTGCACACGGGAACAATACGAGAAGTCAACACTAGTGGAGGATTGTATCTCTTCTTAACTGGCAACGACCTTGACCTGCTTTGTAAGGACGTGTCATACATAGGTCAGCCAATCAGAGCGAATTACATCATTAATCGATAACGAGGTGGACCAATCAGAGAGTAGTACATTAGTACGTAGAACATTGCTTTAGGAACAGGGAGAAAAAACTGCAAGATGGCGTCTTCCATGTTTATAGATAGCGGCCTCAATATGGCGTCCTCCATTAAAGAATAGCAAATCTCTTGTAAATGGCGTCCTCATAAATCGGTCTCATTAAAAACGGATCGAATAGTAATAAAATTATTGATTCATTTAAACAAAATTGGCGAGAAATGTAAATAACAAATTTGGGAGTTTATTTTAGGACATGGAAGGTGCCTTTATCGACGTGGCGCCTCGAATGTTAATAAAACTATTGATGAATTTAAACCAAATTAGCTAGAAATTTGAAATCCTGCGGACCACGTTGCAGCCAATATAGGCCCCCAAATATAAACAGAAGTAAAATTCTGCCCCTCCCCATTCATTCACTGGTGCTGTCTGCTGCCCCCTCATCTATAAACAAAGCTCGAATTTGACCCCTCCTCATTCATTTTCTTCTGTGTATGTTCTGACCATGTTGTCAAGAAACCTTGTACCAAGGAAGACGCTGCTGAGTAGTTCCACTCAACGGATTGAACACTTGGAAGCTATCAGAAGTGGATCAGGAACTACAAAGAGTCAAGATACCCACGAACAAATGATAAATGGGCTAGTGAAAAAAAATTAAAGAAAGCAGCGGAAATCAACATAAGATACGTATAAATAATTACTCCAAAGAAGCCGGGGATAACTCCAGAAATGAGAAATAAAATGCAAAAAATGAGAAAATTGAAATTCATAAATACTGAAAATGGAAGATGAAAATATAAGAAATTGAACAATGAAATCAGAAGAGAAACAGAGAAAGTACGCGACAGGTGGTGGAGAGTTTGCAATTATCACATTGGATGGTAGATGTCATGAGGAAATAAGAACACGAATTGTCAAATCAATAATATGTAGTGTAGCCGTTTATGAATCAGAAACATGGAAACTCCAAGGAAGTGAAAAGAAAAAGATAGAAGCATTTGAAATGTTGATAGGGAGATAAAAGAAAGACGTAATTTACTTCAGACTATATTGAAACGGAAGAACTGGATAGGTGACATCTTAATAACAGATAACCTAATTAAAACAATCATTGAAGGACGATTTCGTGGAAAACGTAGACGAGGAAGACCAAAAAGCGCATGCTGAGCGAATCAAAGACAGATTCCTATAAAATTCTAAGCGATAAAGCAGAAAGTCGGTCGGAGCGGAGAAAATCGATGCCATAAATGTGAACCTGCTTGCCAAAAGCAGAACACTCGATGGATAGATAGATTTCATAAAATGGGGTGCACATAAGCTTTATTTTCGGACACTAAGATTATCAAACCAAACCCGCCATGAAGGTGTGCCTCAAGGCACTCTTATCGGCCCTTTAGTTTTATTCTGATGATTAATAACCTGGATGCAGACATCAAATATATCGATGATAGTACCACGTTCGAAGTAGTAGCATCTCCTGCTGAATCCAGAATGCAAGAATGTGCGAACAGGATAGCGGTATGGAGTGAAGACAACTCCTTGAAACTGAACGCGAAGAAGACGCAACTGCTGAAGGTTTGTTTTCAGCGTGAACCTCGACCATGGCCTGCAGTTTACATAAACGGAGAAAACATCCGGCCGGTTCAATCGGTTAAGGTGCTTGGGGTGCACATCCACAACTCTCTCAACTGGAACACTCATGTCGAGGAGATTTGCCGGAAGGCGAACAAAAGAGTGTATTTCATCATAATGCTGAATGTAAGTGTGTCTGAGATGGTGTCAGTTTATGGGGTCATGATCAGAAGCTTTCTTGATTATGCCTGCCCTGTTTGGCACACCAGTCTCACAAGGCGTCAGCACGATCAAATAGAAGCGATTCAGAAAAGAGTGCTGCAAATTATCTTTCCCGACAGTACGTATGCTGGGCGCTTATCGCCACGGAAACAGAGTCGCTGGAGAGTAGGCGCTCCAACCTTTGTAAAAACATTTATGTGTCTCTGTCCTGGGCAATCTTTCGAATTTAGTTGAAAAGTACCGCCGCCCATCCGTGTCTATGGTTTTGAGGGACAGAAATCCTTTTTTGTGAGATGCCGAACCGAGCGTTTATCTAAAAGCCTGATCCCTTTTGGCTTAAAATATTTCATTTAATTTTTCTCTTGTGAGTATCGCTGTTTCGCAAGATTTTATTATGTATTATATATTTTACGACTCGCAAATTTTATGTGTATTTTTGTATAGTTCTCGATTTGTTTCGCATTTTCACATGCTGTTTTTCTTATTGTCTCTTTGCTTGTCCAATCAAACCTTCGGGTTTTCATACATGCAATAAAGATATTACTTACTTACTTAAGAACTTCAGACCTTAAATAAAACTCTATCAAATTGCGGTGCTCCATATTTTAAAAATATTTTCCGGTAAAGTTTTCCGCCCTAGTTTTGTTTCGTTGGTAGTTGTTTAAATTGAACTTTAGAGTAAATTAGTACAGTTCAGAATTATCAGATCAGTTGATTGTTAATTTTATATTTTATCCTGATGATGTTCATAACCGAACCATACCGCAACAAATTTGGTAAATGATTGCCAGTATCATTTTGGGCTTACTTTTTTATCTTTCGTTTACAAAATTAAGTTGATTCAGCTGCTTGGTTGGTTTCTAACTCATTTAATATGGCGAATCGTTTTTCACCTTATTTTTTCTTTTCCAATGATTTTCAATTAAGGCATTTCGTATTGGGTTGGGCGTTCAAATTTGATAATTACAATATGATGGTCAGATACAACTGAACAGAGTGTTATAAGCTTCGTAGTTTTTTTGCGCTGTTTCTCCATGTTTGACTTAGCAATATACAGTATCTATAGTCAGCTGCGTTTTTTCATAATTCGAGTTCCTGTGCGTCCATACTGTAGCTTTTCTTTGCGTTTCTGCAAACTAATACAGTAGTTTGTTGTCATTTCACATTCTTCTATAGCTGGTTTTGTTGTAGGCGGTTCCATTGAAGGTTGTTGAGTTGACGTTTACGTTCATGTCACCACCAATGATTATATCATGTGTGTCTATAGACTTAATGTCTATAGACTTTAATGTCTACTTTTATAAGTGCCATTTCTAGACACTATAGTGTCTAGTAGAAATAGCACTTATAAAAGTAGACATTAAAGTGCACATTCCTTTGTCATATTAGTTAGTGTGTAGCAGCAGCAAGCCAGAGTAGAAGTTTCTGGGGTGACATTGAATTTCACGAACTGATCTTTTCTGCATTTATTCTTTCTGTATGCTGCATGGGGGGGACTAGCGAGCATATCAACTCAAGCATAATTATTGTTGGAAGAGTGATAACCAGATAGTAATTTGCTGAAGTTGGTATTTTGTAAGTTGTTGTTTTGGATTTACACGTTTATTACATTCCTCAGCAGCTTGCACACTTGTTTTTCTTTTTCGATTGCATGCAGAATATGATAAGTTTTTCTCGAGATTAAAAAACAGGGGTCATGTGTAGCACACAATTATCTCGCACGGATTGAAGAAATGCTGTGCTGTGATGGAGTGAACACTCTTAAATCGTTGTTCGCCTTTGTACATCTATATTATATGTTAACCCTATCCATACCGGGCTATTTAACGCAACCAGGTACCGGGGGGGGGCTGATTCGGCCCCCCCTATTGAAATCTACTTTAGGAGTGTGCTATAGTGATGAAAATTGGCACCTAAT
>JAUYWV010141123.1:0-10570 GCA_032274565.1 Nematoplana nigrocapitula | reverse complement strand
GTGTCTAAATCATAATTACATGTATTTTTTCTGTCAGGTACTGAAAGGATTCCCCGAGTGCCTTCAAGCAGATATTTGTCTTCACATGAATCGGAACTTCCTTAATAGTTGTCCAGCGTTTAAAGGTGCCAGTGCAGGTCAGTTTGGCAAAATGCCAAGAATATTATGTACTGTATATACTGTATATCAATATATGACAAAGAATTAATTGGTGAGGGTACGCATGAAAATAAATGTAATTGAGTAGTTAGAAAGTTGAGAATAGTACTCACTCTATGCCACAAGTGATTATGTATTTTTTATTTTTCACTTGTCTTCCTTACTTTTCAGGATGTTTGAGAGCATTTTCAATGAAATTCCGAACCACACATGTTCCACCTGGAGATACTTTGGTCCATCCGGGAGATATTTTGGACGCCATATATTTTATAGCAAGGGGATCTATTGAGATATCCCAGAGTGTGAAAAGGGATAAGAAAGATGTAGTCATGGCCGTTTTAGGTAAACTGATTCACAATAGAATTTAGCTACTCTGATACAACATTTATTATAATAACTTTCTTTTCAACACATGTTCCTCATATGCAGTAGCACCATTCGAGTCAATTATCCGAGAAATTATATACTAATTAAAAATTTGTTTGGCTAATAAAATGTTAATTTTGTACTTCCGTCGTTGGTTGAATGAAACTAGGAGTGTGACTTTTTCCTGCACAAGTGATGATGACTACAGTATGGTGACGTGGAACTCGCATTTTGTTCAACAAACATTTGTAAGGCGCTAAGAATAATGTATTTCGGATAGGCAAAACAGTCGTGATTGTCTATCACATAATGTAGGCTGATTACGGAAAGGTCATTTTGTCTAATCATTGACCGTATCCATTTGATAATGTAAGGATTAGAAAATAATATTTGCATTTATATTTTATGAATTACTGCTTACTTAGTAGAATTTTATCGTTTGAACATAAACTGAATGTAAATTTGTAAACGATTTGCTGCAAATAATGAAAAACGGGATTTTCACAGGTATGTCCTGAATAATTTGTATTTTTTTACCATTTTCCAAGTTGAGAGAATAGTTTTATATCCTATGCCACCCGCATAGTGTGTGGTTATAACGAGCGCGGTTTGTTAAGGGAATTGACAAATCGAACATAAGAAAGTCTGACCCCGAAAATTGACAGAGAAAGACGAATGTCCGTTTATCTGTAGTATATTGGTTTGCCATGCAGCGCATAGAGTATCCTTACATGCATCAAAGTAACAAACGTAACAACGTAACAAAACTGACAAACATCAAACAAATTAAATTTTTAATAAACATACTGAAGAGAAATAGTTTTCAGATTGAATTTCGTTATTAAGACTATAGTTTTGTATATATCAGCTACTCTAGAAATTCAGCATTCTATGACTGACCATATATTGATTTTCAATACAGCAATCGGCTACTGTAGAAATCAAATTCCTACGAATACTGGAAATCATCTATTAGCATGTTTTTTTGGTGTATTTTCTGCTGTGGGTCTCTAAATTAGAAATTTTGCATCTCGTGGCTATTTTCCCCATGTTATAGTGCCGCTCCGTAGTCACAACTGCGTTGGTGTCCTAGTGCCATTTCACACTCACGACTGCGTTGGTGTCCCAGTGCCACTTCACACATACGGCAGAGTTGGTGTCCAGTGCCACTTCACACTCACGACTGCGTTGGTGTCCCAGTGCCATTTCACACTCACGACTGCGTTGGTGTCCCAGTGCCACTTCACACACACGGCAGAGTTGGTGTCCAGTGCCACTTCACACTCACGATAGAGTTGGTGTCCAGTGCCACTTCACACACGCGACTGCGTTGGTGTCACAGTGCCACTTCACACACACGACTGCGTTGGTGTCCAGTGCCACTTCACACTAACGACAGAGTTGGTGTCCAGTGCCACTTCACACTCACGACTGCGTTGGTGTCCAGTGCCACTTCACACTCACGACTGCGTTGGTGTCCAATGCCACTTCACACTCACGACTGCGTTGGTGTCCCAGTGCCACTTCACTCTCACGATAGAGTTGGTGTCCCAGTGCCACTTCACACTCACGATAGAGTTGGTGTCCCAGTGCCACTTCACACTCACGATAGAGTTGGTGTCCCAGTGCCACTTCATACACACGATAGAGTTGGTGTCCCAGTGCCACTTCATACCACGAACGAGTTGGTGTACAGTGCCGCTCTGTACTCACGACTGCGTTTGTGTCCATATATATAACGGCATATTAACGTTTTGAAAATATTTCACAGAAACCTGCTAACAACTGCGTTACAACCGGATTAAATGTAACATATTTGTTATAAATTTAATTATAATATGCTTGTTATAAATTTAAAAAAATTCTGGTAAATTGCTATTGTTATAAATTACAATTTTATTCTAATTCAGTTGTTATAAATTACAATAAAATTACAATTTAATTGAAATTTCTTTGCAAGATATAACAAGTTTATTGCAATTTAATTGTAATAAATAACAATTTCGATTCACTGAGTTACCCTTTGGCGTACCATTTTTTGAGTCATCAAGCATGCAAATCGGTCAAGAGAGTTGGGAGATAAATACCGAGTAGACATACATACATACATACTGTACATACATACATACATACATATATACATACATACATTTATATAATTAATTATAGATATGATACTGTACAAATACATGATTTAAAAATGACATGGCGATTTGAATTTGAGTATCAGAGTCTATATATGTACTGTATATACGTACATAAAGTAGAGTTACATGTGTGTGTGTGTGTGTGTGTGTGTGTGTGAGTATCAATTTTGAACGGTTGATCCCAGAGCAAAACTAAGGGCATATTTGGAATCTGCTGGTTCCTTCGGTATTTTTACCTGGTTTTAAATATTTAAAGTTTTTCTTCAAATTATAAAATAATTATTTAAAATTAAAAAGTGTATTTCAAATATGTGCTATTGAGAAAAACATCCCACGGTTTTATTTTAATACTAATAAAGTTGAGAGCAGTATACCTCGGAATTAATAAATAAAATTGGTTACATTACAACTGGTCACTTCTATTGTAGTTGTAAGCCCATTAGCAGCCCCGCCCCCCGGGTTGACACCGATTTGATCCAAAGAATGAATTTCGACATAATTCTCCTCACTGCGTTTTCCTACTGAACCATCAGTAAAAATATTTATTTGTAAATTTGGTTGTTTTCTGAATTTTATTGTTCTATGTATCCCCGAGCAAAGCCGGCTACCTCCGATAGTATATAATAAAGAAACATCTGGCAAAACTTTCCATGTAATGTTAATATACTTATTTCGTCAACGTTTTATATCGAAAATAAAGTTTTCCCGTTCGTATTTCTTAATAATAAAACGTATTGTGCCTACAGTTTGCAATTATATAGGTTAGGAGCAACTTGATATTGTTGAACTCTTGACATGATTAAACATATGTGCGTTCATTAGGTGTCTCAGACAACGATGCCTCTCTGATAAGTTAGTTTTACACTTCCCAAAACATTTCACGTATGACGTTATGGTGGGGAGTAACTATTCCCCAACTCGTTAATTGATTTCCGTTGTCAAAGGCACTTCCTGTCGGTTCTCCGAAAATACACGAACTATCTTGAAGATAGATCGACCATTTGTTTATTCGATGTGAAAAAGTCTTGAAAGAAAAATCTTGTCATCACCATTTGTCAATGTTTCCTTCGATTTGAAGTCACATTGAATCAATTTTATTTCCCACATTTCAGGTAAGGATGACATTTTTGGAGAGGATCCAGGCGAAAGTTTGTATGGGAAAGTGAATCAGTCGAAGTACACAGTCCGAGCCCTCTCCTATGTGGATATGAACAAGATCACCCTGGTTGATCTCAAAGAGATACTGCGAATGTATCCGGAGTGGTCGGAAACCTTCCTCAAGACGTTCAAAATCACTTTCAATCTTAGTAAGGTAATATAAATTGATTTTATAGAATCTCTTCGTTTACTTTTATCCTTATCCATACGGGGGGGGGAGCGATTCAGCCCCACCTGTTTTATTTTTTCTGGCATTGTTATTTGAAAAATCGTGTGATCTCCAGCTTTCATGACTTTTCCTAACTTTATGTTTAACAACTTTTAATAGTACTTTTATCGTTGTTACCCCCACAGGAGGTCTGCTATAGGCCTCTAAAGTAGGTGACCCCATATTTCTTAGTTCATTTATTTACAAGCGAAAATAACAAAATGTTTCCTTGGGGGTGGATATTAGTGAATTCTATTTCATTTTAATGCACAATGGACCACAAACACCCAGTATAATACTCAGAGACTCAGTACTTTATCATATAGTTAATTATTTCGATTAAATTTTTTCTCACTTTTTCGATATACTTTAAAAATTAAATTAGCTGTACCTTTTATATAAACATTTTTTAAATGCACAGCCATCTGTAGATCATGTTGATTTATTTAGGTGCCAATTTTTATCACTGTAGCACACTCCTAAAGTAGATTTCAATAGGGGGCCGAATCAGCCCCACCCCCTCGGTACCTGGCTGATCTAAATAGCCCTGTATGGATAGGGTTAAATAGCATTGCAATATTATTTCCTAAAGATCTATGGGAACTGCTGAAGTCTTACTTTGAAACCTTAAAAATAGTTTCATTTTATTAGTGAGTTTCTTGAAAGTGATTATCAGAAACTATTTTGATTAAGTATTACTCGTCAACAAGGCAAAAAATAATAATGTCATTATACTGAAAGCTTTGTGGAAATTGAAGTAATGAAATTGCGCTGGGTCCTCAATATCTGTACAAACCACGTCATTGAATACACAGGAGTCCGGATATCGTTGTTATCAAGAAGAATTAAATTATAGTACTTTTATCGACATCACAATATCTGAAGACTGAAGTTATAAAATAGTCTAGAGAGGTCCGGAAATTGTGATTTTAAAAAACACCTAGAAAAAAAGGTGTGGAACTGCTTCGGAGGACAACAGTTCTGGAAACAGCAAGAATTCTGGCAATTGTTCTGGATATGCTGTGTAAACGCCGTGGAATACAGGCTGCAAAGTGCAGCCCATAAGGTATCAAGGTTGGTGATAATGAGTGAAATAGATGAGATAAAAAGGCTTAGCCAGACAACCGAAAGAAACTGATAAAACAAAAAAGTAAAACTCATTTGATCTGCCATCGCGGCTCTAGGAACATCACCACAAGAATTGGCAAAAGCTCCTAAAGAGATTGGAATATCTACTAGAATTGCAAAAGATTTCTGGGCTACACGCTGCCAGAATCGCCTGTCAAATGCTTGAGTTTTCATTTCGT
Organism: Nematoplana nigrocapitula; assembly: GCA_032274565.1. Taxonomy (NCBI): domain Eukaryota; kingdom Metazoa; phylum Platyhelminthes; order Proseriata; family Nematoplanidae; genus Nematoplana; species Nematoplana nigrocapitula. The sequence goes on along the minus strand of JAUYWV010141123.1, from coordinate 5,225 downwards.
ATAATAATTTTTCCGATTATAGCTCTTTCAATTACAAACCCGCAAGGTTCTTATTAACCGTTTCAGTTAATAACAAAGTTCTATCCATCAATCCAAAATAAATGACCAATGTTCTTTCTACAGGACTAGTAGTAGTCAAACATAAATTCTGGTTCAATTGATAACTGCTCCCCCTGCGCAACACAACCCTGCCTTATCTCTGTACGCCTACCCTCTTCCTTTAAATTATCTCTATCCAGCCATCACCTGGCTAAATATATATCTATGCGAAAGCGAACAGCAATCACTATATCTATCACTAATATCTGTGAAATTGCTTACCCAATGGCTATCCTTTCCGTAGACAAAAAATACTTCATAATCTTTTTGAATATCACGGAGTCATAACCGATGTAAGAAGTATTCATTTAGTAAATCTTTGAACATCATGGCTCTCTCTCTCTCTCTTTTTATTAAGACACTGTTTACTGTTACAATACGGGAGCGTTATGGGGAAGAGTGCAATTGTTACTGTCGAGTGATGGATAGCGGTTCAGGTACACTCGAGAGGTTTATGGTACTGCTTATCAAAAAATTATAAAGAGCGGACGAAACCCAAAATAACTTAATATCTTTTCGAGGCTTGCATTGCAAAATGTGTACGACTGGTATGGTAATCGATTCGACGGTGCTTTCGCATTTTGCGAGCATCCGTTGCTGCATCGAAGTTTCATTAATTCTCTCATTCATTAATTCACTATTTTTACTAATATTCGCTCTCTACTCCCAAGAGTCCGCCTATGGATTAAAAACCGAATTTATTTCAAATACATGTCCTCCATCCCCCTGCTAGAAAGTATTGTTTTGTCATCCTATCTTGCCATTGCCAGTTTGTTTGCATTTACCTTCCACTTGATTTGCTTTCATCTCGAAGTTCTTTTATTTTAGACAACACTTGGTGGTTGCGATGCGTTCCTTATTGCCGTTGTAATGGCTTGACACATACTAATATACACAGCTGCATATGTTTAGGTGCGCTGGAGAAAAATGTCGGCTGCTCAGAAGTGTGCTCCTATAGGATAGACCTTCGTTCCATAAATGACAATAATGTTCATTATTATTCATTAAAATGATTTATTTATATGTATATTTTATTATTTTTTCTGTTCTCAAGAGCGATTACCTTCAATCATCATTGAATAGTCATGTAGATGACGAAACAATGAAATTTATTCGACAAAAGCGACCTAAACTACAGTATAAGTCGCAGCTATCTGATTCGAGTAATGTTGCTTTTCTGTCATTTGTTGAAAATTGACTATGTAGTGCTTATACTATTTCAATCTAGAAGAAAGTAGTATAAATTGATAAAGCGATATATCGTAAAACTGTTGTGAGATAGGTATTGGTGACTATTTATTGTAAAATGATCAGTCTGAAGAAAAGCTACGCCGCATTCTAGAGAAAGAAGTAGAAGAGAGTAAGAAGAAAGGCCTTACTAACTGCAAAAAAGACAGAATGTGTGTTTATATTCAAGCAAAGGGATCAGAAGTGTCAACATTTAACAAGTGAAATCTTTTAACTACCTAGGAAGCTTGATCACTGAACACGGCAAATGCGACAGGAATAACAAGAGAAGGATCAGTATGTCAAAACAATCATTTCAGAATTCAGAAAGAGAGTATTGAGAGATATCGAAGATGGCGATTGGAACAAGGAAAATGAGTCTAGATGCTGTTATATCTACTTTATTCTAACTCATAGAAGCGAATGTTGGACGATATCATCACATTTAGAAGCCATTGAAATGTAGTCTTCACGAAAAATGCTCAGAAAATTCTAGGTAGACCAGATTTCAAAATGAAAAGTGCTTAATAGAGCAAGGGAACAAAAAAAGTTGATCAAACTGATAAGATAAAGGGGAAATTGAAAGCTTGACTGTAGGAAATGTATTGAAAACCTGCAATGGTTAGAGATTTTTTAAAATACATGGTCACATACGTCTTAGAAGGACATGGTCCGTTGAGAGACATTACATTTGTGAGCTTGCATTTTTAGATATACTGTACAATTTGTACTGTATATATAATTATTGCTATTACTGTGAATTTTAATTAAATGTACATATTAAAGGTTATGAAAAACGGAGTTCATCGGCTGGAAGACGAAGCGCAAGCAAAGATCAGCTGTCCAGATGTTCTCGTGACTGGACAGGTAGAAAAGAATCTATGACCAGCCAGATTTCTTCTATAAACAGTAAGTCCAAAAATGCTTTTGACTATTATATTCTGGTTAAATATGTTATTTTTAGCATGTCGTAATTTCAAAAGTTCTGCACTCGCGGAGTGATTTTCGTAAGTTCTCCCGCGGGCCGCCGAATGTCTTTTTCTGCCGCAACAAAAAGCTATACCAATCATAAGACCTAATTCGAATCAATACTACTTCTATAATTGGAGATATTATTTTAATTTGAATGACGTGTCAGCCAAATGCATTCTCATTCTAAAAAATGGATAGTTTAGAAAAAGCTAATAAATTGACGTTCTTCAACAATTTAGTTTCCAAGAAGAAACGCGAATGTACTACTCTCCAAAGTTATAAAAGCTAGAATCAATCAAACGGAAAAGAGGGTACAAATTACTTACACTGCCTCAACTTTGTGTGCCATATCGAATGAAAAGAATCATGTCCAAAAATATCTGAAGTGCTAGAACTGGATGACATAAAAACCATTCTCTTGAGGAACAACGATTCTATGTTAATGGAGAAAGCAGCAACGGTCATTGCGCGATATGGACTGATGAGTATCTCCGATCTTGCCGATCTAACATTTGATGACGTGCATAGATATGGTAAAAATATGTGAAGTCTTCATAAAGAAATCAAATACGTTTCTGGCGCATTCATAACTAATACAGTAATATTTGAAAAAAGATGGACGTTTTATAGGCGGCGGATTAATGAGAAAAGCAAGGGAACATCGCGAGTTTGTGGCAAGAATTATTTGTCAAATATACAATAGATGATAACCTCAAGGAACTGCTTACCCGAGCCAAACCGCTTTATTGGACTCTGCCTTAAAAGGACAGGCGTAACAGTGTTCGTTGATAAAGATTATTCCGCGATGACTTGTAAATGTTGTTGTAAATGGTTACGTAGAGGTTAGCAAAAACAACAAGATGAGTATTTCTCAAACGATAAGTAGTGGTGGAAATGATGGTGACGACCAACCTGGTAACGCCATCACTATCAATAAGATCTCGTTGTATAATTGCAGTAACGTTGTTTTCCATTGCTGAATTGAACAATGTCCTGTAGTTAGATTATCTTACAATTAACTGTGTTTTATAAACAAAATCCCAGCGTGAGGAAAGGTAATCTCCAACGGGAGATTAAAATACTTCATCAATTGAAATTCATAATTCGTAATGACTATATTATCTACAGCTAAATTATAAAAATATATAAATGACTATTTATCGATTCATTGTGGAAATATAACATTTCTGTTATTGGAGTTTGGTGCAACATATTTTTAAATCATGTAAATTGCTATTTTCGTAGATATAAACCTGTATTTAATAAAGAATATAAAAAATAATATCACAGTTTATCATGAAATAATTAATTCATGAGTCACAAACAAGACATTTCGAATTAGATCAGTAGACCATTATGAAGGTTGCCGAATTTGTTTTATAGTACAATTTAAGCGTTTACTACATTTTTCACACAGAACGAACTCCCAACATATTAAGTCTTCCCAGGGGAAGTCTGGTTGACCATCAGTCCCTTATTTCCGATCCGGGTTGCCAGGATCTGTTGCGTGAAGGTAGTTGGTCGTTTCGTCATCCTCTGCGCAAGTATCAGAGCATTTCCGAAACTCATTTGGCATCCAGCTGTATCCCAATTGTCATACAAGCCCCAAGGGAAGATATGGATGAGCAACTGAAGACTTCCATTATGGACAGAGTGGGAACGCTGTGGAGTGCTGCAAACTTTCAGCGAGCAAGTGTCAGTAGCACTGTGGAACGTGAACGCGATCTCTCTATGGCAATTCAACAACTGGACAACTTGAATGAGTGAGTAAAATCGCTATAAACAGCTGTTGTAGATCTGGACATGGTTTTGTTTTTATCAATAACAAATATATGTAATTGTTTCCGTTTTCTTAGGGAAACAATAATTGATAGCAATTTGAAAAAAATAGGGTCCAGTAAGCAAATATCGCATATTAAAAAGGCATTTGATTGAATAAAATTTGAAAGTTTGGTTTTGAAACAGGTTGAAGCCACCGGTCCAACAGCAAAAAGATCAATGGAAGTTTTTGAAAAAATGTCTCCTACGGACACTTTGTATGCTTCGTCTCATTTATCATGTGACGTGCATGTTTGCTGTCATTATTTTAATTCCAGGAATTCCTAAAATAGCTAAACATTTGCTCGCGTGCTGTTCAAGCTTGACCTCTTCTAGGAAAAAATATATAAATTCAGTAAATTTGTTGAAATGTTTAATAGTCGCAATTCGATTTTTCTTTTAAACATACATATATTTCTATGCTGTTTAGTGTAATAGTTAATCAACTTAATTCATCTCTATTTTTTACGCACTACACAAAACTTATGTAGTTTGTTTTTATGCGTAGTTTATTTAGTTTTTTGTTAGCCTTAAAAAGAAACACTAAGAGTGGAAATTTTGCTAGTTTAATATCAGTTTTTTTAATATATAGTAATTGTAAAATAGAGTTGTGTGTTTACAGAGTTTTCTCGAAACTGAGATAACAATCATATCTAAGATGACAGATGGATTAAAAATTTCTCAAAACTATTCAATATAATCTCAAAAGAATTTATTCTAGGGTTCTTATATTTTTCAAATTAAGACATTTTGACAAGTGTGAGATCTAACGGATATCATAGCTACTGTTATGGGAGATGCCCATTGCGCAAATGAAAATTAGGAAAATCTGATATTTCAACACGTAAATTATATCGAATGGAAAACGCCTGTCTAACAATGGTCGGTATGAATAAAAACAAGTTCCTACTTCTTATTTCAAAAATTGATGCTCTTACTTCTTTTACTATGAATAAAAACAAGTTTGAAGTAACAAGTAAAAAGTAGGAAGTACAGTGCCTTGCAAAAGTTTAGGACCAAGCAACATTTTTGTTAAAAATGGAAATATTTATTATAAAAATGGTAACATTTATGATAAAACATTTCAAATTACATTTATATTAATCCAC
>JAUYWV010141101.1:0-10572 GCA_032274565.1 Nematoplana nigrocapitula | reverse complement strand
CGAAATTTCTTAAAAATGGTTTTAAAAGTTGCGGAACATAATAATATGAAAAGTCCCTGAACCTCAAGTTGCTGTGTGTTTTATTTAAAAAACGCCAGTAAAAACAAAAGAGGGCGGGCCGATTCGCCCCCCCCCCTGGGTAGGATAGGGTTAATGGTTAGCAGCTGTCCGCAACAATTAATACACTCTTCAGTTCTTGTCCAAAATAAATTGCATGCGTTGGCTACAAAATCCACGAGGAAGTTTTTCTCCTCGGCAAATGCAGCTCAAGTATGGCTTGGTTTAGTTCATTTGTGGTTGAAAAAGGTTCTTTTCTGTCTCTGTATACAATTTCGCGAAGATAGCCCCTTGGAAAATAGTCCTGAGGATTCATGTCTGAGGAACGTGCAGGCCAACAGATTCCAAAATGTTTACAAATGATATGGTCCTCACCAAATTCAGTCTTGAGTAAATTCCGGGTAAGAATGGTTGTGGGAGCCTCATCCTGCATGAAGAGCATATATTTTTCATGGTGAAGTTTACAGTATTCAGGAAAGAAATATATTTGCAGAATATCAATATAAAATTCTCTGGTTACGGTTCCTGGGAAGAAAAATGAACCATACAGCTCATTTTCTGACATGCCAGCCCAAACTGTCACTCTAGCCGCGCTGCAGAGAAACCATGAATGAAGTTATCAGACCACTCAGTAGACAAAATTCTGCAATTGTGTGTGTTCACACTACCATCCATCTTGAAGGTTGCCTCGTCACTAAAAATAATCTTGCTTATGTTGCGATGAATTTTCTCTTGAAATCGGAAACACGATTCCACCCTAATAAAACAGTCATCTTTATTCAAACATTGAGTAAAAACAAGTTTGTAAGGGAAAAGATGAAGATCATGACGAGCAATGCGTGGTACAGATGTTAATGGAATATCAAAATTATCACTTACACTTCACAAGGAAGCCCTCTTGTCTGACAATTTAGTTAACACATGCAAGATATTTTTGTCTGTGCACACAGATACTGGTCTTCCACTATGACCTTTATGGAGGTCCAAAAGAGAATATCTAAGTTCAAATTTGAAAATGAGATCCTAAACTTCGAACAGACTGTTTGCATAGTACAGCTTACAGATCTTTAGTCATTGATTTTTAGTGAATTTTATTCTCATGACTGCGTCTTCATAATCAATACTACAATAGCTAGTGTTCATAGGCAATTTCTTCATTTAAAATTAAAAAAATCGAACTACATCATATCAGGGAAAATAGTGCAGCTTTGTATATTATGTATACAAAGTTTGAAAATAATACATTTAACAATGGCACAGTTACTACAATACAAAGTGATACAATAATTATGGAACACCAGGTACATATAAATGTAATATATTCCTTTCCATCAGAAATTAGTTAATGAAGAGGAAGACAAAGATAAAGAAGAAGATATAGATATTAAAAATGCTGTTGTATAATATGAGGTATAATAAAAGGTGCTATTGTTTAAATGTCTTAATATTTTATTGATAAGTTATCATCAAATACAATGAACTAGTAAACCCGAAACAATCATGTAGCGAGTTAACACAAACAAAAATTAACAAATTAGATATTTGTCTGATGAGCAATTATCTCCTAGTAGTTCGCCTATATCTTTTTGAACAACTCTTTTCATCAATGTATACATATTGTGACTTAATCCTTCAGATATTGATTTGATGTCTCTATATTTTGAGCTTTTGAAATATGTAGTAGTCATTGATATTTTTCAGGTATGAGAAAAATCCGTACTTTGGGGGGGTAAAAATATTCATTTTCTGGAATCGAAAAAATATGCAATAATATTATAGGGGTGAGGGGGTAGGTGTATTTCGATAGTATTTTGGGTTTTTAAAAATTTATTTCAGAAAGTTGAATGTCTACAACTCCTTATTATCACAGTCGAATGACATCTCTGGCAGCAATAGATTATGGCAGAATCTTGTATGTGTATACTTTCTGCATGAAACTCCTTGATTATTTTAAACATCTTGTCTGAGATTATTTTCCGAAACACCCTGGAGTGATCTACTTCATTGGTCCTGTTGTTTGAGTGGCATCTCATCTAACAATGACTGGCCTAATTTCTTTGATACAATATTCAATGCATTGTACTTCAAGCGAAGCGACGTAGCCTATGACCCAGTGGATCACCAACTTTCATACAACATCCGAAATGCATGTAAGATGTATAGTCAAGAACTAGAGGAAAAGCGCAGAGTTCTGTCAGAAAAGAAGGAGTAATTGGCAATCAGAGTTGGAATGTCAAACTCAAAATCCAAAGCAAAATCGCTGTCTCTACAAGCAATGAAGACTGATAGGCGAAATAATCACGAGAATTTGGAATCATTAGCTAAAAAAACGCTAACTTTCGAAAGATTAATAAACTTTATCTGCAATCATTTCTTTGTTAAACATACAAATTTCAATATTCAGAATCTGGTATTACAATGCTGATGAGATTAATATTTTTATAGGTATATACTTTTTAAATTTTAATCTTATCGAAACATTTGACCCCGCTCTACTCCCTGTACGCTCCTCTCTCTGTTCTTACTTCACTTGGGCAAGGGAAATATGGTGTCCGCATTTCCTGTTCCCTTTCAGCTGGTTCTCAGCCCTTCAGCATCTGTAGAACTTCTTGCCTTTCATCCTTTATTTACCTTCTCTCTGTCTAGTCCACCCTTTGCACCCACACTTCCCTCTCCCCTATCCACCACAAATGGGTACCTGGGCAATTGAATCTCACCGGTACTGATCTAGCTGACGAATTCTCTCGCGAAGGTGTATCGCTTCCATCACAGTATATCCCTATCTCCATTGTCCTTTACGCCTTTAAAAGCTCCTATCAGCATCCCTTCCTATCCTATCAGATCCCTGATGTTTCTCCCTCAAACCCACCTGGAGAGTAAGATGCATTTAGTCGCTATTTCCTGCCTGATTCCTCCAGATACGAGTCAAATTCGGGTGGGGAACGTGAAATCCAGCGTACTATGCTTGAGTTGTTGAACCAACTGGACGGCTTCGATTCCCGCGGCGATGTCAAAGTGGTGATGGCGACCAATCGCATCGAGACCCTCGATCCGGCCCTGATTCGACCGGGCCGTATCGATCGGAAGATCGAATTCCCTCTGCCCGACGAGAAGACAAAGCGGCGCATCTTCAACATCCACACGAGTCGAATGACCCTGTCCCCGGATGTGAATCTGGAGGAGTACATCATGTCCAAGGACGAACTTTCCGGGGCGGATATCAAGGTGAGGGAAAATGCGATTAGCAGATGGCGAGAGGGGGGGAAGAGGAAGGGAGAGATGAGAGAGAAGTGGAGAAAGAGGGAGAGAAAAAGGAGGTGAGAGTTGAAAGAGAAGAAGAGAAAAAGGAGGTGAGAGTTGAAAGAGAAGGGGAGAAAGAGGGAGAGAAAAAGGAGGTGAGAGTTGAAAGAGAAGTGGAGAAAGTGGGAGACGAGACTAGATTAAGTGTAGAAAGAAGGAGGAGGTTAGAAGAGGGTACATGGAATAGGAGGAAATAAAGAGCAGGAGGTGGAATGAGAGTGGGTGTGAAGAGGGACAAAGGGGATGAGGAGAAAAAGCAAGAGCAGTAATGTAGAAAGACGATGTGAGGTCAGAATATGGACAAAGAGGGTGAAGACATGTAGGAATAGAGCTGGAGAAAGTTCTGGAAAGCTACGGAGGTCCAGAAACTCACTGACCGACCTTTGAAAGACGATACGAGGAGGTCACCTAACAGCACTTGTTCACGGAAACATGTTCACTTCACTCACCAGGGCTACACGGTTCAAAATTGGGAAAGCCACACCACCACTGGACAACAATGACGTCAACAACGTCCTGATTGCCTGCGCGCAGGGCGGAAGTATTCGAGAGTCCCTGTTTGGGCTCAACCCTAGTACGGAGTTAGTCCTTTAAAACCTGAACGCGACCCCGGCTAAATCCGCGTCAGCCGACGCAGGACCAAGGCGTGACTTGGACTGAAGAAGGTTGAGTTTGTGTTGGGCAGGTTTAGGGGGTTGTGATTTTGTTAGAAGGCGCGCATTTAGGATAGAATGCAGTTTGGATGAAAGAGCTAAAACGAATAGATGAAATGAAATCAAGGGATGGAGAGGAAGTTAGTTGGAAGACAAAGGTGGAGGCAAGAGTAGATTTTGTTGCCAAGAAGCCTATCGGTTGCTACTTGCGGCAGTCGAAGGTGCACAGAATGAGGTCGCGTGAAAATTATCATAGTAAAACTGTTCCTTTATTTTGGCATTGTCTTTTAAACCTACTGTACTGTATCTAATCTACCCACCATGTCCAGGCATGCTTGATAAGAGTTAATAAAATGCGGAAACGTACAGAAACGAAACTTTTCGTACACTTGGAATTTGTTTGGATTCAATTTCAGGCAATCTGTACAGAAGCGGGTCTTCTAGCGCTCCGTGAACGTCGCATGAAAGTGACGAATGAAGACTTCAAGAAAGCGAAGGAGAACGTCTTGTACAGGAAGAATGAAGGCACTCCCGAAGGACTCTACCTGTGATGGGATGCCTGATTTGCCCCTCCCCCGACAACATTTCGTGTTGATTGACACTCTTTAGTCAGCGTTTGGTTCCCCTTATTCTCTGTACTCTGTAAATACAGACATACTATACAATAGTGGTATTGTTTTATGATTTTCTCCTGCCTGGCGTTAGAAGTTGGTTGATTCCTTGTTGCGGGTGTATTTTGATCAGTTCTGTTTTCGTTTCAAATCGGTTCAGGTGCGTTTAGGTCGAAGTATTTCTCAGACGAATACCTTTAAAACAATTTTCCGAAGAAGTAACTCTAGTTTCTAACAATTATTCTTCTATAGGAAATTTAGTTTCAACGAATGGGCCAATCAGGGTCGATTAGCCATCTGCCGGGGGTATTTTAGTTACAAAATAATAACTCGAGCAATGGCGGTGAGTATGCTCAATACTATGTACTTTATTTGAAGCAACACCTTTTAGACGTATCCAGTAGACCTTTTGGTACTTTAGTTCCCTGTAACATTTTCTAATCAAATTTCAAGTATCCGTTTATTCAAATTGTAAACAGAAAGTGGATGCTTAAATATGCAGTGAATTTGTTGGGTTGGTGACATCCAGGAGGACTTCTTTAGGGTCACGAAACTTGCTAAGGATGCCACGAATGTATTCTAATGGTTTGTAATGAAATTGGCTTCAGTATACATTTATGGAGGGGCGTTCGAGAACAGAACAACCGCGATTCAATTTCATTAAAGCTCCGGATAAGGTATGTTTACCCATAACAGTAACTGATGCACTGTAGTAAAGTAGGTTGGGGATCTACATCTTTTGCAATGCATTTCATGAAATGTGGACAGTCGAGGAAATAAAGGCACCTGAATTCATCCTGTCACCTATGGCCAGACAAGTCAGTGTAAAGAGTGTTTTTTAGCATTCATTTTTAGGTTATATTTTTTGTTTAAATTATACACACCTGACATGAATGCATGTAGCACGGATTGGATTTCGTGTTCATAAGAGAAACCTCTACAAATTAATAAAAAATCATTTCCAATTTTGTGTTAATCGTCAGCTACTTTCTCAAAATCTCTAAAAACTCTTCAGGGGTAACTCAATTAGAAATTAATTGGAAGACTGCAAAGATAATCTGGAGGGTGTGCAAGGAAGTAGGGTGGATTTACAAAATTAATGAAAAATGCCGGTTTCATAAATACGAAAGGTGTGGTATCCTATCTATATTTAGATAAATGTATGTACGTCTGACCGGTATTTATCCCCCAACTCTCTTGACGGATTTACATGCTTGATGACTCAAAAATGCTACGCCAATGGGTAACATGGGAAAAATCGCCACGAGACGCAAAATTTCTAATTGAAAGGCCCACAGCAGAAAATACCCAAAAAACATCCTTTTGCTGCGATGCTAAATCAATATTTTGCAGAATTTAAATTCCTTATTGTAGATAAGATTACTAACGCTATACGGGTAATCCTACTTGTAAGCTAAAGACCAAGAATATAATATTTTTAAACAATTGTGAATAAGTCTATAAATAATTGGGATTGTATTTGTTTAACTGTGACCAATAAACAGATTAATGTCAGAATTAATGCATTTTGTAGTTTTTGGGCGGTTTGGACTACGTATAGATGTTTGTTTCAGTAATCCAATCCAATCCAAAAACGATGTCATATACGAATTAAAACGAAAATGCCAAGTGGTGTTACATGATCCCTATACTTCGTCAGGCAACTCGGACTTGGTCGGAGAAGAGATGTAAATTTATCAAACTATGGTTGTGGATGACTCTAAATTTTGTAAATTTGTAAAATTTGTAAAATTCTATTGAATAAAATATAGTTGGTTTACTACTATAAGTAGTATAAATCATTTAAACTTAATATAACCTTATATATTAATAAATAATTCGAGCACATTTTTTACTCTGTAGTGTATTGAGCAATACTCACTCCGGCCAAAGGTGGACGATACTTTTTACCGAGTCAAGTGTAAAAGAGATACGAGAGTAAAAAGAATTGCCAACGACTAATTATTGAGACTGTTCATTTGACCTTTCACTGGGTATTTATTCAATTAAATTCAAATGATATCTGTGTGTGCCACCGAATCACTCCGAATTTCTGTAAAATTAACCCTCAGCTAACTTGTCTCTCCTTCCAGTCCTAGATATATAGCCACCTTATCCCTCTTTTTATCGTGATTAGGAACTTATCAAGAAAGCCTGAAACATCGACGCTGCACGAATTCACTGGGTCTAACTGTTGGTATTCACACCTAAATTGAGTTTCAACCGTTTCACTCGGTAACAGCAGGCAGTTATCATCTTGGAAATAGTGAACTTAACTGCTGTACAATTTTACTTTCTCGAATGGAGGGAGCTTAGGAAAAATGCTATACTTCGAAAAATATCGGTTTGTCAGAGATTTAATTAGTTGTTTTAATGAGCAATTTTCTAGATTCTATTCCCTGTATACTTCATCTTTTGGAGATATTCTTGAAATTATCTGATCTGTCAGTCTCTACAAGTTCATTTAAACACTTACTCTTTCAGCATCCAAAATTTGTTAATCGATCTTTTTAGGTTTAGTTACACATAGAGCAAAGTTTTTACTAAGATTTTGACGCAATTAAAGTATACTGGGGATGTCTTCTTGTTTGACTTTTTATTTAACTATTCGTTTTTGTTGAAGTGAAATTGATGACAAAAACGTTCACTACTCTCTTTAAAGAACTGAAAATGAATATTCGCGCAAACTTGTTTTTTTCCATACCGAAATGCAACGTTAATTATTAACTAGATTGATTTTACAGTTAGCAAGACGAACGATCTCGGAAATTCGTAGCGACAAGCTCAATAAATTTATTAGTTTAATAGTGTACGGTAAATTGAGAACGAACGTCTTACTATACTTGCCTCTAAAAAAACAGGTCTTCGGCCTCGTGAGAGAGTGAATCACTCATGGCGAAACAATTTCCACGGTCTCGTGTCAAATTGGATCGATGTTTGAGTGTGTGGTCATCGACACAACCTGTGCTAACACTGTTTTTCCCAATACGCTGGAATAGAATCATTATTATACACCACCTATACAGACAGTACATCTCATCTCCTCTTTGGTTGTCTATCACTTGACACTTTTTAATTTTCAATACTGTGAGATAATTTTAATTTGTTAAGTATTCTCCAAACCAGTTTTTGCAATTATACATAAACGATCACTACGAAATTCTTTTTACTCGTAGAACAATCATGGAAGACCAACTTTGTACTACTTGGAAATAAGTTGAAGCAGGGTTAAAGTTCCACAAAACAAACTGATAATTGTACATATATGCTTTTTATCTCTGTAAGCACGCACTTTTTTTAAACTTTACAGCAGTCAAAAGTAATAATAGTTCCGCAAAAATTGATTTGGTGACGACATACAGTATGTACTGTCAGCCAATCATAGCGTAGTAGGTCATATCAATCGAAAACTTGGTCAGCCAATCAGCGGCCCCCTCGTCATAAATAGCTCAAAGTCATGGAAATTTTCTCCCCACGCAAAATTTATGAAATATAGGAACTGCCAGGCATGTTGACTGTAAGTGTAAAAAAATAACTATTCGGATTAGCTTTGTCAGCCAATCAGAATGAAAGCTGATGAAATAAATACATTGTCAGTATTTAAATAAATATGTTTAAAGTTGAATCAAACTTTTCGGGACTTATTTGAAAAGGTTTGAATTCAAAATGACAGAAAAATACATTTGGGTAGGGCTAGTTGTTTCCATTGAGCGGTTATATTCAAAGGTTTACTGTTTTGGTTTACCCCTTAACCGAGTGGAGACACGTATACGGACGCTAAGGATAGCGCCATTAACTTTAAGACGCAAACATAACGTAGGGTTACAGGGGCGGATTTAGGGGTCTCTCGAGGCATCGGACGAGACACCCCTTCACCGGCCGGTCGGAAAAATAGGAAATTTCTTATAAAAGTCGGAAAAATAAGCACTTCAGCTAACCTCAATGTCTGTCAGGGATGCGACGTCGAAGTCGACTCCGGTTTGACCCGGAATGGAGTCGGAGTCGCTGAGAAAGCAGGAGTCGGAAATCATCGACTCCGCATCTCTGCTTTTGTAGTCACCTCTCTCCCGGTATCGATCAAGTCAGCATCGGAAAATAGGCATTTCGGCTAACGCTAATATGTCTGCCAGGGATGCGGGTGAGAATGGTAAAAACAATACCTTTTTGGACAGTGTCTTTGGTATGTACTGTATTATACCATGACGTTGAAGATATTATTATGTGGTATTCATTATGCAACAGCTTGGTCCTTGTCACGATTTTATTGAATAATTTTTTATAAATTTATTGCGAGGAATTGGCGCAAAATGCTGTGTAGTATAACCTGACACAAATTTAAATTACAGAGATAAGATAAGTAATTCATAGGGTGTGAATTCACACTACTTCCTAAGCCTGAATTCAAATTCACAGATGTCATTTGCAAAGTTTCATTTGAGTGCAGGTAAATTAATGCATAAGATCATTAAGCTAACTCGAGTGGCGTATGTTTACCTCGTGAGAGTATTTTGACTGTCCCTGCATGTAATTATCACAGTTCAGTTTATATGCATGTTTGTGATATCTCACTCTTTATCACCATTTCACCTTTGTCAAAGTTAACTGTAACACCAAAACCTACATGTGCCTTGAATCAATTATTTACAAAGAATTATATTTTGCAGTTCCTATATTATGGTTTTCTCAAATTATTTTTATAAAAACAATATAAAAAAAATTATAAAAAATAATGGTCGGAAAAATGATCATCAGTTCCAACTCGAGGGACGTACCCTTTGCCAAATCCAAGATCCGCCCCTGGGTGCGGCTTACAAAATGGAGTAGACTTAAAGGAGGCAGCTATATACACACAACCTAGACTGCCAACCAAATAGGAAGCAAATCAATATTGTGTGCCCGCTCTGCTTTAGACGTAAGCTAAAATCGATGGATTAAAATGAGAATTTGCGTATAGCTATACCGACTGCTCACTCCTGATCAACTAAAACTCTATACCGGCATAATTATTCTTTAAATAAGAGAAACACCGTTTGAGTCAATATATCACTACAGAAAGAGTATAGATGAACCATCTGTGGATCTCTGCGCGTTCCTGTACAAATGTGCATTATAAACAATTGCAGTTTTGACACATCCCAGAAAATGTTCCTATACAGAGATCATTATTGAAATGTTACCCGTTTGGGCATCCATACAAACCAGCTAAGAAATTATAATACTGTAGCAAACGGGGTAGAGCTGCTGAAAGAATCATTGGGCAGGCATGAGAGAAATATTAAAAATAGTATGGCACCATTCATTGAAAACCTCGTCTATACATAAATCTATTTGTTCTCTGCGAGGATCTAGAAAAATCAAGACATAAAAACATTTTCACTACTACATGCAGGAATTGTTATTGTCGTCTAAGCACTGTCGACGAAGACCGCGACCAAACAACATATTTAACAACCATATAGCCAAACGATAGGAAGTTGTGGCACTTTTTGCACTGTGCGGTATCACAAAGAAAATATAATGTCTGTCACAAACAAAAACAAAAAACAGGACGGGACACCTACACGTAAGAGTCGCGCCGCTTTTCTATTCCGTTTATATGGAAATTTCCTACAGGTTTTCCCCTATACGAAATGTCCTAATACGACACTAATTCAATCGATTTGAACAGTGACAACCATTGGATTAGGTGCATACAAAAGTATAAGGGATAAAGTTGTGAATACATAGTCTGAATAGACAGTCAATAAAAACACGAGAAACAGTAATAAAATATACCAGCGCATTTAGATGAGTAATAAAATATCTTTAAAATTAAAAATATAGCTATACATTGTAAAGTCGGTTCACCAAACTGCGAGACTTAGATTGTTGGAGCCATAGAGTATACATAGAGTTCCGTCTCTAAGGTGGTTGCTATGGACTCTATTCAAAATTTGGTTATTTCGAATAGG
>JAUYWV010141090.1:0-10574 GCA_032274565.1 Nematoplana nigrocapitula | reverse complement strand
TTGATTCAAAGCTAAATCAATAAATTTGAATTCTGCAGATGCTGCGATTACTAACGCTATACTGGTAATCCTACTTGGTATTTATAACTTAAATAGTTATACTCTCCATACTATATCTATACTGTCATTCAAGAAACAAATGCCTCACAAACGTTCTATCACATAGGGTTTTATCCCGCTGATTCAAAAAAGTTTATTTCCCTCATAATTTTGAATTCTCCCGCTAATGAATGTTTGAAAAGACGGGGGAATAATATTTGAAAATTTATGCCCTCAAAATCAATGTATAAATGCTATATTATTTACCTATTATTCTCCCTAGGCAAGTTGCTAATTTCACTTGTTCTGCAGTCCTCGCGAGTATAAAAAGTGCATAAAGTAATTAACATACCTAAAATTGCGTTATAAAACCCTCGGGATCCAATCTGACCCTCGGGCTTCGCCCTCGGAGTCATATTAAATCCCTCGTGTTTTATACTCCCGCAATTTGCGGTACGTAATATACTAGGACACTACTTTGCATTAAAAATTGTTAGTTGTTCGTGTTTCCTATTGTATGCTCCGCGTGTTTCGTGTGTGTTTGTGTATGTGAGAGAAAGAGAGAGAGAGAGAGAGTGTATGTGTGTCATCATATATCGTAATGATTTGTGTGTAAATATTTTGCACAGCTTGCTTTAGAGCGCTTTATCTACTCCTATACAACCGTGTACTGCAAACTGTACAGTAATCTGATACTAGCCTTGGAGATTCAGAAAACTGGCATACTATATTTTCTCTTATTAATATTCGGTCATCTGTGTTAATGTTAATGGGAATCGTTTGGAAGGAATGCATGTTGCACTTGGAAATATCGGAGTGTAGATCGATATAATAGTGTATTGATTGCAACCGTTCTTTATCTATACAGTATGTATCAATATTCTTCTCGGCGGAATTACATTTCCATGTGTTCTGTTAACATTTTGTTGAATGTAGGTTTGCTATGTGTACTTCTTTCGCTGTTTGGTGACGATGCACATAAAGCCCTTATGGGCAGGGTGCGTATGCATCAGGGAAAAATCAGAGAATTTCATCGTGTGTATGGAGGCAGAGAAGACAGGAAATTTCAGGGAGCTTTGTATAAAATCAAATGCGTCAAAAGAAAAGATTGAGTGTGAAACAGTAAAATGTGAAGCAATTTTGTGATGCAATTACAATCAAAGAAGCGCATTTCTTCAGGGACTAATTTTGAGGTAACTTCGTACAACTTTGGCATTTTATGTTGTTATCTCATTGTTTGTTATTATTGTGTTTGTCTACAATACGAAGAACTTCATACAATATAATACTTGTTATTAGTAATTTACATATTATAATATATGGACATATTCTCGGCTGTAATTTAAAACATTGAAAATTATGTTTGAAATTAATGTTTCATTTTGCTATATTTAAGTTAAAAATATATATATACCTGCTTAACCGGATATGTAGAATAATATGAGTCTCTCCTGTAGATATGAAATAAACAATAAATAGAGGGTATTGTTTCAGAATATATTTTGGATAACAATAAGATAACTTCCTATTCTAATCGCTGTGAACAATAAAATAATGGACATTATACCACATGCTCTCATTACTTGTTATAAAATTGGAGCGTTCGTTATCTGCAAGAATATTATTCCGGGGAGAATCAGGGATAGTGATCATTAGAAAAGCGTACGAAATAAATTAACATCGATTTCGACTTTTTGTCACATGTTCAGAGATAGAGGGGGCGGTTAAGCCATGTTGCCATACTGTACAGGAGTTGTAGACGATATTAACTTGCTCAGGAGGCGTAGCCAGTCATGTGTGCTGAATAAATAAATGACATAACAATAGTTTCTGTTTGGACCCTACAGACATACAGAGATTAAAATTCTTGCTCGCTGATATGTGAGTGCGTGTTACTCTCATGAGCAGGAATGATAAGAAATTGCTGCTGTATTGACGGTGCCTGATTTTATTTCGTATTGCCTGACTAGAATGCGGGACAGTTATGCTGTAGTTTATGTTATCAATTCTCGCATATATGATTGATTCATAATTCTTGTTTTGAACAATTACATGTACAACAAAGGTTACAATCGATAATGTAAATAACGGACCTCGCTATGGCAAGCTTTTTATATATTGCTTATTTGACATTTTACGGAGATCATGTTTTGAAATGAGGGTTCTGATATGGCATTCTGCTCTGGATCCCACCCCGCAGATTCAGGTGTTTTTTTTACATTTATTTTGTCTTTTGACTGACTTTGAAAAAAGACTGTGACTCAATGGAATAGAAACTTCTGGACTTCTGGCAAAGACCGCAAACCAGGTTTCCTTTGGAATTGAGTAAGCCCACATGAGCATAGGTCGGTAGCATCCGGAGTTTCACTCTCATTGCCCACCCCGTTGTGACACGTGAGGGACCTCCTGGCTGGGTTGGAACTGTTGGTTGTTGTGGTTGTTATAATTAAGCTTGAATTTCGTCAGGGCACGCCGGGACCCCTCAGATACGAATTCACCGTCCCGGAATACTCAGCGAAGTCCGTGCCTTTCAGATACAACTACCCACTTGGACATACATAATGTCTCAGAAGGGATGCTAAATCGTTTAATATCATCCAGATGAGGCTGTGTGATTAATAAGCAATAGAGGTGATACCCAAACTTTCTACAGCATTATGGGCCTCACCGTGTGCGTCGAGGAACTGGATGAGGTTAGACGTCTGCCCCCAAGAGAGAGAAATAGTGAACAAGTGAGGTTGGACTCTGCGGGTGTTAACAAACGGGTGCGGGTGCGAAGTGTTGTAATAGGGCTACTCTAAGTCTCACCCAGCACCGGCATGTGTTTATCTGCACTTATTTGACATTGGACGGAGATTAAATTTTGAAATTTGGTCCAAGGAAACCAGACGTGCTATTATCCAAGCCATTTTGTGTGCGCCTATATATTTGCACGATGACGTCATTCCATGCCATATTTCTATCCATCAGAAATGCAACAATTGTATATGTGTATTAGCTGTTTTAAAACAAAACTATGCAAGCAGATCTAGTTAACTAAATCGGGGTGCGTATGCATCAGGGGAAAATCAGGGCTTTATAGACAAAATCAAATGTGTGAACCAAAACAATCTCAAACAATTATGTGATGCTATTACAAACAAAGAAACCTATTTTTTCAACGTCATAAGTCAAGTCAAGTCAAGTCAACGTATATTATATAAGCGAATGAAAATCACAAAACCGTAACGCCAGATGGTTGAGTGAACGCATAACCTCTAGAAATCCAACATGACATAAATTGGAGTATAGCAATAAAAAGAAACGGAAAAGCCACAAGCACTTGAAAAGTAAAAGGTGGGTACTGCAGCGCACAGAGATAGGTAGCAAACAAAAATCTAAGAAAAGATTCAAATGAATATTAACTATTATTATTGTGTATGATGACCGTAGCAGGCACGAAGGATCGCGTTTTTCATGTGTATGCTGCAGGCGGATGAGCGAAAAGGTATGTTCTTGGTAGACGAGCAGGAGTGATGTGATGCAAGGGATGATTTTCTTCTTCCATTTCCAATAACAACTTTACCGCAGCGTCCTCTCGTTTGCTTTTGACCGATGGGAATTTAGTGCATGTGCAGTTATTGCTTCCGCAAATTAGACGATGCGCGCGACGTTGGAATGATTCCCATTTTTCACTTAAGTTAGTAGACAGGCCAATCACTAGAAGAGCACAATACAAGATCAGGGATGTAATGAGAGCATGGTACTCTTCAATATGAAACTATTTTGATAAGATTGATCTCAAAATCCTGATTGCATATAACCTACTAGAAGCTCTAATTAGGATCTTATCGATATGATCATTCTAGGTGATTCTACAGTTCCAAGTTATTCCCAGTAAGACAAGATTGTTCACGATTGGAATATCGGGGTAGGCGTATTGCTCAATGTCAAAAGGAGTAGACCGTGTAAGGAATAATTGTTTTGATTTTGCATCATTTATCGGAAGCTTGTGATTTCTAGACCAACTCTTGATGCTATTGAGAGCCCTGGGGTTATCTCTGCCTCGATTTATCGATTCCAAGAGAGATACGTCATCGGCATATTTCACCAGTAGACCATAGTCATTGATCACCTTGAGTGACCGGATGAAAGTGGCCAACAGACAGGGGCCAAGTATCGATCCTTGGGGAACGCCGGACACCACTGTCACTTGTGGGCCGATTTTTTCTTCCCAGATCAACTGCAAGGTACGACGATCAAGAATCCAACGGACAAAACCACTATTAACTCCGCTGTCTAAGAGACTGCGAAGTAGATAGTTGTGTAAGACCTTATCGAACGCCTTGGGTAGGTCCAAACAAGTTAAGCGGATGACAATCGACTGTTCCTAATCAATTTTTTTTTGTTGCAAAATCATATACCGCAATCTGTGCCTTAACAGTAGAACCTTTGGGTCGCAAAGCTTATTGATTATCCCCATAAGCCTTAATTAGCTCATCGTATACTCTGCCTCGTGCTAGCTTTTCTAATATCTTTGAGATTACTGGTAAAAGGGAAATAAACCGGAGGTCGGGAAAACATGGAGATAACTTGTCTGTACCACAATGTGTTTCACATTTAGAGACAGAAGTGAATTTATTAGTCGCTAAAAAGCTGGTTCTCCTGGGCTAGTTCGTTTCTGAGGTCGAATTGATCGATGACTTGTCCATTGGCTATTAACTTTCCTTTATGAATTTTCACGTCGGAATTTCGATTTGCCCTTCTGTCTCAGCCTGTGGTTCTCCTTTTGAGTTAATGGCGATAGGTCTGGATTGAAAAAGATCATTTTCATGCCATCGCGATTCCTTATGTTGTGTATTTTGCAGCGTCCTTATCAAACTCAGCTAGTAGTAGTCTTGGTTTGTCTCGGCGTGCTATTTTACCAAGCCTTTGTGATCGAAGAGCGCTGTTTTTCAGTTGAGGTGCTCCTATTTCCTCTAGTAGAATGTGTAGCTTTTCCATATCTGAATTACCTTCTTTAGCTGCTCCGTTAGTATGGAGGTAACCGACCTTTTAGAGTTCGCTTCGGGTAAGCCACTGACATTGGTTGTTACGAAAACATTCCATCTTCTATCTGTTGACTGATCATCAATTCTTTCAGCGCGTCGTTTTCGCTTTTAATTTAAGCTATAGTTCCTTTGCTATTTTATTCCATTGTTTCCCACAGTGTTCTTTAATTTCGATAACAGAGGTTTAAGTTCCAAATTCTCTGCGCGCAGCTGATCGATTTTTCTAGATAGATCCTCTTCAAAACCCCTGAAATGTCCGTCTAGTTCTAGTATATTGATCAAGTCTGTTCAGTGTCGGCGACATCTGTGTCAGTCGAATCACGTTTTTGGCGTCGGATCGCTTGACTGGCATGATTTAAGCGATCGATATTGGGGCGGAAAAGGGGTTTTATACAATTCCCAGTGCAATTTGTAGAAACTTGGAAAACAGTCAACACCGTGAGGTGCCCCAGACCAAAAGGAATCCAATGATATTAGGTTTGATGAGTTAGGACCGGTGACAATGTTGTAATTCCAAACACTTGTGAGAGCTCACGTAGCACACAACCGCCTGGTAGCTTTGGCATTTGGTATTGTTATCTCATTATTTGTTATTACTGTGTTTGTCTACAATATGTAAAACTTCAAATAATACTGTATAGTATGCTTGTTATAAGTGATTTCCATTCTACACATTATATATATAGACATATTCTCGGATGTAATTTAATACATTGTAAATTATGTTTGAAATTAATATTTTGTTGTTGTTGTTATATATTTAAAGTGAAAAAGATGTATGCGACGTCTCTCATAGATATGAAATAAACAATTAATAGCGGCATTGTTTCAGAATTTATTTTGGATGACAATAAGATAACTTCTCTATCTAATCGCTGTGAACAATAAAATAATGGACATTATACTACATGTTCTCATTGCTTGTTTGTTTTAAAATTATAACTTTTAATATTTGTAAAAAATAATTCAAAAGAAAATCAGGGAAATGATCTGGAGAAAGCCTACGAACACTGTAAATTCTACTTTTGTTTTATTTGCCAGTCATGAGGAAGTTTAATTTTATTAAACTCGTCCGCTAGCTCGGAATGTAACCAAAGAAATATCACTTGCAATAAATGTTCAAATCGAATGCTGTCACCATTACAGATCGCATATCAATAACAGGTAGTCTTTAAAGTGTTTAAAACGACTCTAGAAACGAAACCTGTGGCTCCCATAGCGCGTGTTTAATGGCGGGAAGTGCGCTGTGTGAGGGTTTCGCAGTCGCGTTCGCGGTATGTGGACGCTCTATTTCTATTAAGGTGAGCAGTGTGTTGTATTGTTTCTTCGTTTCGACCCACTCTCATTCTCTTGGCAGCCCGTGACTGGGAGCCATTAGTTGATTTTATGTTCGTTGGCTTTTTTCGCGATTTACAAACGCTATGACAACTTTATTTCAATTTCCAAGTCTGCTTGTATATTCATTAGTTAACGAAATCCTTCAGTAGTTTGAAAGTGATTGCGCGATTATTCGTTATTATTAATGATGGATTGTTCTGGAACTCTGCAATATTTTTTATATTTAAGTTATGTACAAATGTGGCAAATTTTGTTCGATTCAGTAATGTACATTTGGAGATTTTGCGCATCAAGTGTTACAATAAATCGATCAATAATGGGTAATACAATATGACTGTGGTCAATGGTTCTCTTTATCTCCACGAAATTTCATAATGATCGCATTAAAAAAAGAAGTATAAAAGTGACATATAGTTTTGGTAGTCTCAAAAGGGCCGAAAACGGAACCTGTGGCACCCGTACAAATGTAAATTAAAAAACACATAGTCCATGCCCTGCCATTGAAAGGGTATTGTTAGAGGCAATTAATATTAGAAAGCTCTCCTTGTTATCGCATTCCGAGGATCTGATTGCGACTAAATAAATGACGCTTAATTGGATTATCATTTAAAACCGGTATTGTATAAAACGTTCAATTATCGGATATGGTTAAACGTCCATCTGTCTCCCTTGTGTAGGCCCAGATAGCATCTCGGACATAGTGAATCGCCTCAAAACGAAGTACGTACGGGAATTGGAGCATGTGGACCAAAGTCCATGGCTCAAATGGCCCGCTAAACCCGATCTGGAGGTATATGTGGAAGCCCGTGTTCGAGAGCGTCGCCACAACTCCATTCTGCGCGCACCCGCTCTGGATCTGGACGAGTTCATCCCGGTCGCTGGGGACCGTATTCTCATTCTCGGACCTCCGGGTGGCGGACGGTAGGTTGTGGACAACTTTGCTGCCATTCTACACACTGAAACTACTAATACTCGTACTAAGGGATATTCGGGGATGCTTGAATACCTTATTGGTGTATTATTTTGTCTTTCTTTATCTCTATAAAAGGGTCTGTCTGTGTGTATGTCCGTCACGCTTATGTTCAAAGTCCATTTTAGTTTGACGATAGCTTTACTAAAAATAGATTTTGACTCATGCCAATCGATGCCTTGTTATTTGCTGCTACACTGGTTTATCTAGCCTTCGCGTTAGCATCCTTGCATCTGTATAAGTTTCAGTGTCTCAGTGTACATATGTGTTGTCCCGCATATAAAAATAAAATTTATCGGCTATTTGGGATTGGTTTGAGCCTAAACTTGGTATCGGTATATTAAATGTAAGCAGGCAGACGTTAAAGTATCCTCGCATCTCTATAATAGTATACTTACTGTTGGTCTGTAGAAGAGGAAAGGAAAGAGGGGACGAGAACCCATCATTGGACTTGCTGATGTGCGCCTCTCTCAACAGGAACAGAATTGACTTTGTCGATCTAAACCGTACAGGCGTAGACTGTCGTTCCCAGGATGAACCGGGGACGTTTTTACATTATAATTAATTCCAATGATCGAATTCCAATCCACGGTACGTTTCCAGGAAAACAAATGCTCTGTATAGTTCCCCGAACTACCCAGAAAGACTACATCAAAGGTATCCCAAACGAAATAAAAATCTCCGAAAATAGATTTTTCTGATGTGGAACTCTCTGGGATTTCACGATAGTGGTAAAATTACTTTTTAAATTAATGTACTACTTAAATAAAAACGGGTAGTATGGAACCAACTATTTTTCTATATTTCTATCTGCTTTGTAAACGGTTTCAACAAATCGAAAGGAAATACGCATTTATATACATCTTTAATGCTGATAGATTCTGAACACGAGCTAGCTATAAGAATCTAACACTTTAGTTTCTGTTCTAAAAAGTGTGTAGAGTTTTGGTTTTCAGATCCTTGTTGTGGGACTATTAAAGTGCAGTTCATATCAGATTATACATATGTGTAAGTCTAATGATGCGTCCTCGTTCCCTCTTTCACTTCCTCCTGACAGACCGGCAGGAAGATCCTCTTATAGTAGACATGCGAGGATGCCTGCCTGCTTGCTTGCTTTAATTAAGTTCATACAAAGTTTTAATAAAAACCAATCTTACATTCGTGAGATCTTAAGTAATCCGAAAAATGAAAAAGAATCACAAATTGATGATGTCCAGCTCTCAAAATCGATAATTAACTCACGGCGGCCGAAGCTTCTACTCATTATGAAGCAGACGCCTTATCTATTAGACCACGTTGGTCTGAAACAAGTAAAACCAATCCTTAATTCCTCAGAGAATCGACTTTGAACGTAAGCGTGACAGACGTACATACAGATTTACAGATAGACAGACAGACACACACACTCTTTATAGAGATGCGAGGACGCATCTAAAAATGACACTGACTGCTTCGTGCATGTTCCATAAAAGTAGCTGCACATTTTGTATTGGAGTAGCACACTTTCTGGGGGCTAGTTGGACACTACTACTGCAGAAGAGTAGAATTATTTTCCAAAACCGCCTCTTCGCTACGTGGTTACAGGCCACCAGTTATACTTTCGAAGGACTACTGATCCACCAGCTAGTCTGTGTGTGGTTGTTAAACTTTTATTTCTGCTGTGAAATCAACCGGTGGGCTATGTTGCACCTAATCCACTAAGGGTCACTGTAATTTACTCTTTGGCTGTAGTCTACGTTCCAGTATTTGAAATCTAATCTTTGCCTCTATGCATTTAGACGGATTGTCGAGTTATTTCGGGTTTGATATTCGCCGCCTATAGAACTGTTGATGGCTGAATACCACAAAATGTTCAATCGATCATATCTCTATGTTATTATACATTAACATAATATACCGCATATAGCTGACAATTTAACTATATAGGTTTAGGATGTTCCATACAATTCACTCGATGTAGCTGACTGAGCTTGGGACTGAAAAGATAATTAATATATTAGTTTGTACTAAACGCACCCGCTAGCTCAGAATGTAACCAAAGAAATATCACTTGCAATAAATGTTTAAATCGAATGCTGTCACCATTTCCAAGGAAGCATTTCAGATCGTATATCATCAATAACATGTAGTAATTACAAAGATTTAGCAGTCTTAAAAAGTATCTAAAGAGACCCTACAAACGGAACCTGTGACTTACATAGCGTTTGTTTAATGACGGGCAGCGCACTGCGCTTGTGTACCATTTGCGCGGGTGTGAAACATTCGTGCAGCGTCTAATTGTTGACAGGCAGTGCGCTGTGTGGGTGTTTCGTAGTCGCGCTCGCGCGATGTTGACGCGCAGTTGCTTTTAAGGTGAGCAGTGCATTGTTTAATTGTTTCTTCGTTTCGGTGTACTCTCATTCTTCACCTGTGAATTAAGATGCCAGCAGATTCCTTCCTGCGACGATCCGCTTTTCAAAACAAGGTCTACTAACCACGTCGATCTTTCTTTCGTGTTCGATTTGATTTCTGTAGTTATTCATGTTTTGCCTATAGATCAGTGTGGATGCGCCGCCTCGCCTATCAGTGGGGTTTGCAGTTGTTGCCAACACTCCAGACCCGCTTTGTCCTCGTGCTCCACTGCCTGTGGCATGAGCTGGCCAGCGCTCGCGATCCCATCGATTGCATTCGGGCACAACTCCAACTACTCGCCTCTGCCGATGCGGACCAACGGAAGTTCCAAGAGGCCCTGGTCTGGTTCGATGAACACCAGGATCGAGTGCTTTTCCTGGTCGACTTCCCCTCGGCACACGACGCCTGTCTGAGCAAAAGCGACCTGATATACAAACTTTTGAAAAAGGAGGTGGGTGTTTGTCGAGGGCAGGTACACATGAGGGTCACCTGG
The DNA here is from genome assembly GCA_032274565.1 of Nematoplana nigrocapitula. Lineage (NCBI taxonomy): Eukaryota > Metazoa > Platyhelminthes > Proseriata > Nematoplanidae > Nematoplana > Nematoplana nigrocapitula. The sequence goes on along the minus strand of JAUYWV010141090.1, from coordinate 313 downwards.
GTTCCAGACCCACCTTAGATTATCTGGTTTTCATGGCACAAAGTACGCAAAACGAAATGGTCCTCCAGTGACATGAAGGGTTACTCATGACTCTTATTCTAGCCAGTCCATGAGATAGGATAAGGAGACTCTGACATCAAACCCACCTGCTGCCTTGTAGGTTGTGCCTCTTCAGGCAAAGGCTAAGAGAAGGAGACTTTGATTTCAAACCCACCTGCTGCTTTGTAGGTTGTGCTTCTTCAGGCAAAGGCTAAGGGAGTAAACCCTAACAGACAATCCCCAAGTCCAAGGTGAAGCCACAAGCCGAAGGACT
>JAUYWV010141079.1:0-10574 GCA_032274565.1 Nematoplana nigrocapitula | reverse complement strand
CTGTCATTCGGGCTTTATGGGGCCGGGCATTGTCGTGCATGATTACTAGATTTCCTCTGCGACGAATAGCTTGCAGGCCCTACAAATATTGAACATACCGATGGGCGTTGCCGGTTTCAATCTGTCATTCATTATCAAAGACGACTAACGAACGGACGTATCGTGCCGGCTTGACCCTACTGTTTGGAGGAGGACGAGTGTATTTGTGACGATGAGGATGTTTGTCGCTTTTGCACACTCACACCTTCACAGTACTGTTGCGATGATGACGACGATGATGCCATTTATTGATTGCAACTGTGACTATAAACAGACAGTGTTTGCTTTTTATTCATTCATGTTTAATGTATGTCGACTCTGGGTAACTATAAACAATGTGGATATTTTATAAATTTTATGTTATCATCATGATCTGTTCTCTCTATCTTCATTTTGAGAGGAGAGAGTCGAACATTATTGAATTGGGAGGCATTATTTGGAATAGAGAAGAGGGGGAAATTGTACACTCATTGCTTTACTATGGTTAAGGGATAGATTTTGAAAACTATATAAGGAGCAAGCGCTGGTGTCATGATTTACACTTTATGTATATTCAAATCAATGGCTATGCGCAGGAAGACTTCACAAGCTTTTTAAAACTAAAGCTATCAAATTACCCCATCAGTGAGATTGAAGGCAATGGGCAGGATATTGGTTGATATTTAACGAAATACAACATTAGCACACCATATCGGCATTATCCAATGCCAGCATGGAAAGAGCGGCATCAACATCCTTTTCAGCAATTTGCCATTCATGCCAAGTGCGATGAGATGCCCATTTAACATGTACATTGCCGTTTCTCTCGTACTCACCCTCATCGAATTCAGTCAAAGACGGAGGAAAGGAAATGGCACGGTGCTCATTGCAGTTATTATGACGCGTTGGAGGTAACGTGTTTGACCTCAAACGAATCCCTATAAAAGAACGTGTTAGGTCCGGAGCAAAAGAAATGGTATGGAACGCACTGCAGGAACTACGTATAAAAGAACACAACAAGAGGACTCACCTCATAACAGAGGAGACGAGCCCAGATATAGGTGGTCAAACGAGTGTTCCGAGAAACCCTTTCTTATATACACCTCCCAACTTGAATGCGCTGGAAGCCTTTTGTCGCTTATCACGTGACGCTACAAACATCGACCGCAAATGCTATCCATTAAAATGAAACAATGTGCCACTCTTGTCCTGTTTGCATCAGGCGCGTTTCGGTGCATGGGAAAGTGTACAAAGTCTGATGCACGTCAGATGCTATCGTTTTTATTGCATGAAGAGTGGACTGTTCCACTTGAACTCATCACCATGACAGTAACATTTCACGTTAAACCTTTTACGGTGGAGTTTGTTGACAGCTTTGATGCGGAGATTTCATATGAGCCTGAGCTGTTTTGTACTATTCGTCTTTTACGTTGGCCTGATGTATACTGTAATCTGTTCTTTTCCGGTTCCGTTGTGGATTTAGGTTTAAATGCGGCGCTGCGCGCAATGAGCCTGATTAGACTCTGTCGTTGTATAGACAAAATTAAAGTTGATTGTTGCATGAAAAGATGAAGACTTTTGATGTGCGTTTTAAACATCATGCCAGCATGATTATAGCTGGGTCTAGTCAGTCGGGTAAGACAACCTTTGTGCAAAAGGTACTCAAACATCGTCAAAGACTCTTCGATCGAGCCATGGATCAGGTGTTTTGGTTCTATGGCGTCTCTCAGCCAACACTTCATTGCAATCTTAGAAAGGAGGGGTAATTATGGAGAAGGGTATACCATCAACGTTTGACCATATTAAACAAAATAGCATCATTATTCTGGATGATCTCATGCAAGAAGTGAATGCCTCAAAGGAAGTATTCAATTTATTTACAAGAATGGCCCATCACCATCACTGCTTTGTTATGTTCATTTTACAAAATCTCTTCCATAAAGACATGCGCACTCTCCATGTCAATGCTTAATATCTGGTACTCTTTAAAAACCCTCGCGATGCCCTACAAGTTAAAACTCTAGGCTCGCAAATGTTTTCCGGCCGATCGACTGTCCTGTCCAACATCTTCAGAGATGCAACGAAGGAACCGCACAGCTACCTCATCATAGACACACATCAGAAGGCAGATGATTCTATTCGACTTCGAGCCAGGCTATTCCCCGATGAAGGGCCCATGATTGCTTATAAAGTATAAACAAACGTGAGATGGAGGGGAAGAAGAAGAAGAAACATGAAAAAATTGGAGAAATAAAAAATCTATAAACAATTTGCACTACTGAGAATTGATAACAATAATGCAACGCTATAAACCTTTGTTAAACATCTTGGCACGTGCAGATACAAAGTCGTGCAATGCTATTATACGAACAGAACCGAGTGGTTTTATTCAGTTCATTGTTGATTTATGCCAGAAACTTTTGCAGGGAAAGCTAGCTGTCTCCTCTAAGGGAATCCAAAAGCTGAGGCGTCATAGAACCAGACTGCATGCATTGGCCAAGTGCAAGGGGAAAACATGTCATACACGTCGGCATTTGCAACAGAAAGTCGGGCTGCTCCCCCTTCTACATGTACTGGCTGCCGCGGCTCCCATGATTGAAAAAGCACTATTCGGAATTGCAGGAAGTGTTGCAGCCAGTGCGGTAGGGAGTAGGTATTAAAAAGGCTATAAACAAACGTTAATGCAAATGATTAAGGGGAAACATGGATTACTCACGAATGGTACTAATACCTGAAGCCGATTATGAACGTCAGTGCAAGTCACATAAAGTGAAGCCACCACCACCGCTACCAGAGCAGCCTCCCTCTCCTACCCTTCCAGCAAAACTGAGCACACAGGCTTGGTTAACTTTATAAACAATGCCATCGTTGTTATGCTGTTGCAAAGAAGAGGATGAACCTGATGGACTAGAGTTAAACATAACGTGTAAGAAGATTACATGTTAATTGTCAGAAAAACTATGCAAGAGGCGAGACTGAGAGAAATATACTATGACGTTAGCAATCCAGCTGCCTACGGCGGCGTAGAGCGACTATCGAAGGAAAGCGGAGTTGCAGTGGACAAAGTGAAGGAATGGTTAAGACGACAACGCACATACACCAAACATCGACCGGCACGTAATCAATTACATTATACCGGCCTGTTATTCTCTTCAAGTGAGTTATGAGGTTAATACATTGACAATGTTCCTTTTTCCAACACTCGTTTTGCAGAAGTTTTGCAAATGTCCATATTGCTAGTACATGCCCATAAGACAAATTATCTACCATCGGCTCAAATACGTTGTCCAACACAGTGCAGCATTCTACATCATTGGGGGAAATTACGCCTTCCATTAGACGAGTTATTTGTTCGATGACGCTCTCCATTATGATCTATAAATCAACAATATTCTTTTAGTTAATACTTTCTTTGATTTTGTCAGACATTATAGGATCAGAATACTGTTCTACCAATAAAAGAAGGAAAGCACAATTGAAATGTTCATACCTCAACACTACCCTAATCCAATACAATAGGCTTAATATAGACATACAGTAAAGTATGACAAACCAGAAAGATGTTGACATAAATATGAACTTGTTCACCATATTGATTGATAATATACATTTGTGCAGTATATGAATTAGATGTACCTAAGCCAAAAATTGTCATCTTGCATGCTGTTACAATAGGAAACAACCTATCCAAAGTACTACTGAGCAATTAAAAAAAGCTTTTCAAGAAAAATAACGTAAGCATTTTCAGTCCTATCTATCTATAATTTTTCGAGTTTATAATATCTAACAGTCGTATGCTAGTATTATCGACTATTGATTTGTTATTTGAACAGTATCCTTTTAAAAGACTCAACATTTTTGGATGTATAGCACTATTCCTAAAGATATAGTTGCAGATTAACACTCCATCCATAATAGCAATGTAATAGGGCAACCATTGATAATAGAAAACTTTCTCTACCTTTGCTCATTCACTTGGTGTCTCCAGAATGCTACCCTTAATCAAGGTTGTTCCACTTATCCAACAGAAAGCCTCTGCATACTTCTTAAAGCTGACTACTAAATTGCAGGAAAACATGGCGAGAAGAAGTTGATTATATGAACAAAAAATATTGACCACTAATAATAAGGGAAAATAGAAAAAGAACTGCAAAGCTTACAATATTATAAAGCTTATCAAAACAATCTCCTAAAGCCTCTGTTGGAAAGATATCTGAGAAATATCTCTAATATAATTAGGAATCATGCTTACAAAAACAACAAAACGAATAGGAGAATCGAATAGTAGAAAAGTGGAGATTTGGTAAATAGTAGATGAAATTCGGTAAATAAATCGTAATGTGGCACAGTCAGGCACAGTGTGCCGCAGCCGGGCACAGAGATGTTTCTTTGTCAACGTCGTAAGAGCGGAATGAATTTTGTCTCGCTCTGCTCTGTATATATAGCCGATGTGTGTGTGTGTGTGGGGGGGGGTTGGATTGGGGCCTTAATTCTCTATACTACTATATTGAATATCTGCAAATAAATACGTCAGAATTAGGAATAAAGAGTAGCTATTAAATCCCATTGTCACCATCTAGCTATGTGTGTGCAAATTCTCAGCGAAACGCACAACTGTAGTGTATGGAACTGACGTTAATGCAAACCACCTGCTTGAGCCGTTTGTGTTGCAGAGAATGGTAGTGAAGTTGAGCTTATAATTTCTATGTGTCATGTGCACACCACACCCACCTACTGTATCCTGTACGAATACTTAGCACCTATAGTTTTTCATGCCTCAAAACATTCATTAAATCATGTGCTTTTTCCCTTTGCAATAAAAAATAATTTAAAAGTTTGAACAGTACAAATACCTTGATTGTACGAGTATAACTAATAGCAATTTAAACGGGTCTGCTAAAGGGGACGCTATCCCCCCTCCCCGGTAATTCTGGACTCGGCGCCCTTTTGCTGAACCGGCGCCCTCTTTGTATGATAAAAATCAGTTTTGGGTTGTTAAAACAAGTATAAAGACGTACTTTGTCCAGTCCCGTCCCCCGGCTTTCTTCCTTATACTGCGCCTTTTCATAGCGAGTCAGCCTGACAAAATATAACATATTTTCTACGATATCATGAAGAGGCATATATTCGGCGTGTTATTTTTATTAGGGTATAATACGTATATTAAGTGTCGAACATTCTCCTAGCTACACATACATTACTGACCCATGATTCGTTCAACAAGCATTTCTACCTATTAATACTTCCTTCTACTGTTATTTCTATCTACAGTATATCTATTCTTGCTACTATCAGGTTTCTCTATACTAGTGTTTCTCTGTCATATTAATCAGGCCCGTAGGCAGAGGGGGGGGGGAGTACAAGGGAGCACGGGCTCCTCCGCGCCTTTCCTAATGAGCGCCTTTTTCTGAGCATAAATTTTTTAATGCTTTTATTTTTACTGCCAGAGTCAAATGTAAATGTAGACACACTAAAAAATACCCCGTGAACGCTGTTCTGAACACGTTTCTTCATGCCAAATTTCATTAACATTTAAGCACTTTTAAAATTTTGCCTTAATTCATTTCTATTAAATATACTTGTTTACACGTACTGTAGTTTCGATTTCAAAAGAAAACACTGCACTTTGCCGATTGTCAAATTACATGAGAGCAGGTATGAGAGATGAGAGATTATGCTTTCTTACACTAATACATATACATTGTGAAAAGGTCGGATCGATAAATAAAAACAAAATTACTGAACTGTTCATCAAACTACACCCAAGGCGAATGGAGCTGCCATCTTTGATCATCTGATTAGTGCGAGTTTTCATAAACCTTTATCCAGCAATTTGCATTTCTAATTATGTACCATATCAATGTGTATCGCATACAATGATCTAATATTGTATACATTTTGTCGTTTAAATAAAGAAGTTTCATATTTAATTAGTTCATTCAATTTAAACATTTTTACAAAAGTCCTCCCCCTCTAAAAATTCCTGGCTACGGACCTGTTAATTATAGTAATGTAACTTCTCTGAGTGTATTCACAATTAAATGTAAGTACAACATTTTCTCTTCCACTGTCTCTCTGTCTCTGTCTCTCTCTCTCTCTTATCGTCAATACGAGCTACGCGAATACAATGCTGAGCGAATCGAGACAGTGTAAGAGAAAATCCATCCATCGATCAATCGATTTTTCACTGTAGATATTGTTTTAACCAGTTTGTTTAAAATACAGACACAACTTGACTCCTCTCTGTTTACACGCCATTTAAAAAATCAGCTTTAAAAATAATAAAGCAGTAAGTACATAAATAATCTTTTTATTAGTAAGTATTTATTGTATTTACGTTAATTACAAAATTAATATCACTACATAAATAGATACATTACAGGGTGAGTCAAAATAAATAGCCCTAAATTAAAAAAGTACTGTAAAAGATTGATTTATTAACAAAATATATCATTAAGTACATCGACTTAATCAATAAAATTACTACAACATATTTTATAACTTTAATTCATCAGATCATTATTGTATCTCCTAAAATTATAGAAATTCAAATTTGAATGATTTCTAAAAATTACCAGTCAACGTTTTGAACAGTTTTGTAGGATTGAGAAATTTATTGGTACATTCAACTTCATTTTGTATCTTGCTGATAATCTCTGAAACAAGAGACTTCATGGATAACAGTGCATTCGTTGCACGCCCTACACAAAATCGCTCGAGAAATACACGAAAGTGATCACGTAGAGCTGTCGCGAGTATCTTTAAACGCTATTAAGAAAGTTGTCTACCGCTGTTTACATCGAATCAGTAAAACAGGAACATCTAAACGCAACCACGCAACAGTGCCTCGACAGTGGTGGGGCGGGCGTCGTGTCTGGCTCGTTTGGAGATGGATTTGGGAATTCCGATGAGGTCGCTTTTTAGAATTCCTGGGTCTGTTTTGGGGTTGGTTGGGTGCGGCGTTGGTCCTGCTACTCTCGACGCACACGGTGTCCTGGGGACCACCCTGAGTGGTGGTGAAAATACACGTGGTTTCGGGACATCTTGGTTAGGCTTGGGCATATGTATGGTGTTCTGTGAAATTTGGGGCGTTTGGTTAAATTGCGACCACCCTTCTGAGGGTATCGCATAACTGAGGGCTGGTGTCCACCTCTGTTTTATGTTAATCACACAGCCTCATCTGGGTGATATTAAACGGTTGAGCATCCCTTCTGAGACACTTTGTATGCCCAAGTGAGGTGTTCTGAATAACAACAACAACACAACACAGTCAGGGTCGAGGTCATGGAGGCTAAAAACAGAGTGAAATGACCGTTTCGCGAAGAAGGCGGCCAGATTGTTTGTGCCAGCAACCCGAAACTTTGCATGGTTGACCCCCTCAACCATGCGGGTAACATAGGGGGAAAGTCGACCTCTGAGGTCGGGGTCGAGGTCAAGGGGTCGGTCAGGGTTAGATTTGAATAGTGACCCAATCTTATCGCTGACCGTTGTCTCTAATGAAACAATGCATGCGTAAACTGGTTTATTTTTCAGAGAAGGTTGCACTTCTTCCGTAAATGAGACAATTATATTTTATAATCTAACAAAACTACCAATTAATGTGCGTCAGATTGTTTAGACACAAGCAAATATGTTGGCTTCTCATACAGATAATGTGTAATTGGGCAACAAATTGTGAACTTCAGTGTTCTCAATTGCATATATTTAAGCATCAGACCCAAGATTATATGAATTAGTGAAAATCTTTCAGGTAAATCAAGCACATTTATTTTATAGTACCAATAGTATATAATAAAACGCAATAGAATGACAAAACTTATTCAACATTAATAGGGGCAGACTCTTTATCTAAGGAATATGATATTAAAATTATTGCCTATTCAAACAGTACTAAAATAATTCCATATACTACGCGGGAGAGTATAGTCGCTCGCTTATCAGTATCGGAAAATAATTACAACCGTCCTAGAGGAGAAGGAGATAGTCGGTCTTCCACAACATTTATATCTTTAATATATCTTCGTTGGCAGTACGCTTTATGAACAACTAAAAACCTATTTGAAATACCACTGCTTTAATAATTATGGTCCACAACTTCATTACTTTTATTATGCAAATAAAATGAAATGTGGAAAAAGCGGACAACTTGTTTTTTAGTTTCCCGCTTCCCAAACCGGGCAAGCTCGGAAAAACAGTAACGACGTTTTTGGATTGATCTCCAGGTCTTTGAAACCGTTGATTCTACGTCGTCCTAAATTCCCGGTGGCAGAGCATGATAAGAAAAAATGAAGTACTGATTCTTCCGACATGTTGCACCATTTGCAGCGGTTGTAAGATTTAGACTATTCCCACTCTTTGAATTTGCCGATCTGTCTACATTCAACAGTTCTCAGCTGGGCGATCAAGGATTGTTATCTCCTCTTGTCAGTTCCGTTAAGCACTTGATGTTCGTTCTCCTGTTCTCTGTGATCGCATACCTCTGCGTGTTGCGGTTGATCTCATTTGGCCATTTTTTCATTTATCAGATTTTTTATGCTTGTAGACAGGCCCCGAATAGGGCGGCAACACGAAGTTGAATAAATGGGCGCCAGCTTGCCCACGCTCCTGCTGAGGTAGGACAACTAGTGATGCGGAAAACAAAATATAAACTTCCCCTTTCCAAGGCGTCGTACAAATTCTTGTGCGCTTCAGCTTTTGTTTTTGCTACTAATTATTTAGCTATAAATGTTTGCCTTTTTTAATGCAGCGATAGATTCTTCTCTTTTATTTTGTTGTCTCACCTTGCACTCCTTCTGTTTCCACAGGAATTCTTTCACTAATTAGAATTCCACCACCGCTCTTTTTTGCACCATGTGTCGCCCAAGGATTCCATAACTATTTCTCTCACTAGCTGTTTAGAATTTCGCAGCCTCTGAGACCCTTTTCTGGATCATTTACCACAATTCCCATATGAACTCTTATGCGGAGTATTTAATCTTAAATTGCGAGCTATAATAATACATGTCTTTTCCAGAAACGAACAAAAACAGCATGAAGTGTGTGGCGGGCTTAATTCTTCTGGTGGTTCTCATGACAGTTGACATCTCACACGAATACAGCATTGAAAGTTACGCTAGCAATGAATGCATTCCATTCGGAGAAAAGTGCTACAAACTTCCCGGCAGATTTTCTTGCTGCGGAGAGATGAAATGCACAATATGGGATAATCAGAAGAGCAAGACGCATGGTATGTGTGGCTGGTAAAAACAATACTGACAATTCAGGTTTATCTACAGTATATGTTCAGTTGCTCTGATTGATTAAATGAGATGTTCCAAACTAGTGAAGTTCAATTGTTTTAATAGATAACTGTATTAATCTCACCGATATGAATTCAACGTATATTTGTTAACTCGTATTCTGCCTTACTGTATATGATCCTGTAAAAGTTTGATAATGTGCCTAACAATAAAAATAAAACGTTTTGTTTCACGTCCACTACCTGTACCCTATTCTGGCGCTGGGTGTTGTGACATTTTTCCTAACGTAGCGTAGTAGAAATCAGTTGTTATGCTTATTCATTTTTGTTTTTTTATTATTTAAATTTACGCATTCTGTCATGTTGTCTCTTTGTCAAGGTCATGTAAACAATTGATTCTACGTTATTTTCCCCTGTGCATTTCAAATTCCTTTTGGAATTGTCACGTGATTGGTGCATCACTACAAGTATTATTTAACAGTATTTTCTTTTATTTCCCATAACAGGCCTCATTTCGACCCGTCCGTTGTTAATATTTAAACAGTACACTAAATTAATGAATACTCCAACATAAGCAAGTGTTGTCCGTTTTGAGAGAATATTTAGATCTTTGCAGATCTAAATCAAATTCGTTTTTGACAGTATAGTGACTGGTCTATTTTATAGTTATATACGATAAAATACGTAATTGTTCTGTTATTTTGCCAACTGATTGTCACACAATTCATTCAATAAGATAACCATTAAGAATACATTAATAATAATCTAATAACCGGTATGCAAAACATTTCACACCGTTTTTCGCTTCCTTGACCTCGACCTCGGAGGTCGACCTCGCCCCCGCCTATGTTACCCGCAGGGTTGAAGGGGTCACCCATGCAAAGTTTCGGGTCGCTGGCACCAACCTGTTGCAATGGTAAGAAATGTTCGCCTTGAGCTTGCGGTTCTCCTCTTTTTACTTCGTATTAGATATCCAAATGAGTCTTATGCCTTATATAGTCTTTATTATTTGCTAAATAGGAAAAGTCATGCAAATTAATTTCTAATAAGTTTGTGACGGAGGGAAACTGAATGTGTGAACTTACCCACCGATGCCACTCGACACAGAATCCATTGCGGCGTAATGAGGAAGTAATTTCAGGATACTGAGTCTGCACGTTTAAGTAACTCACCTCTTCCAATCACTGACACGCACCTTCCACCAGTTCCTGCACATATTATGGAGTATACAGATTGTCCATCGTACTTATCACATCATATACAGTATATTCATGTGATTATCAGACATGTACAATACAGTAGATTACTTTACACGCGG